>CM060694.1:128350799-128443299 GCA_030686995.1 Artemisia argyi | reverse complement strand
GCAATTTGGGTGTACATTTGGGGTAGATTGTAAACAAATTCTTTCTTTAAGTAAGATGCTTAAAGTTAGAAACGAAAAAGATAGGCTCTAAGGGGTGTACTAGGGGTATCGTGTACTAAAAATGAGTACATCGCAAAGATGTGGGAAAATTACTTGACCAATAAAGTCAATGTAATTATATTACAGGTGTAAAACATGGGTTATCCTAATGCCTCTTATCATGTAGTAGATCCTAACTACACGAATGTAGTCTCACTAGTGGTCTCGGGATGCATCACTAACGCAAGTTCTAGAATCTAAATACTACCGGTACACTCACAAGCATTAAAGATAAATGCTTTTCCTAAAGATCTAGGGGCGAACCTCACATATTTGGGGTGGAAATTTTTGAGTGGCACGGTTTTTGTGCTAGTCATATAACTCCTATCCATGCGAAGCTTATTAAGACTAAAGTTTCACTCCTATATATTGCAAAAAAATATAAATTTGGTGCTAAAATTGCTCTACCAAATATTTCTTTCAGTTTTATTACACATCTACTATAAAACAAACAAAATCAAGCGCAATTGTAATCTCTAAGGAATCTTCATTTACCCCTTTATACTTAAGCAGAACATTGTCCCCAATGTTCAATTTAAAAGATGTAAAAGTAAAGAAAATGAAAGAATGAAACAATTACTCCCCTGATTCGTTCGGTGTGGATAATGTGGTAACATGGTTAAATACACCTCCAAGAAAATGAGCATAGAAAAGCTTCTCTTCAGAAATGTAAATCATCTTCTTGTCCAACATAACCTGTTAAATCTGAGAAAGTAAACACGAAAAACCTCGCGTAAAATCGGCGGTAAATTCTATGTAAAATTAAATCCTAGAAAGCAAGTAAAGTTATAATGCTTGTGGAATGAATATTTGCAGATTCCTGGAGTTTAAAAGTTAAAGATTTTACGAAACTTTACAATTCCGGTAGAAAAACAAAACTTGCAAAATTTTTAGAAAATTAACACCTGACGTCGTCAGGTTGTAATGCCTGACGCCGTCAGATTGATCTGACAGAAATTTTATATTTTGTTTCCAGAAAAACCTATGCCTTAATTACTGGAATTCCTGCAAAATATTCATTATGACTTGATACAAGCACTTGACTCAAACAAATACTAATATGTATGTTAATCTAAAATTGTTATCGTTCATGTTCAACTTGTTCTTAAAAACAAATTTTGATCTCCCTTACACTTATCTTTTGCAAAGTACATTTATATGTGATCAAGACGAAGTTAAAAACAAAATAAAGCATTTCACAATTTAATTTGAAACATGAACCATAAACAATATAAATAAAACATACATACGGAAGCAAATAAAATTAAAGAAACACACAAACGAACAAATAAAGCTTGGGTTGCCTCCCAAGAAGCAATTTTCTTTATTAACGAGTCTTGTAGCTAGACTCAAAGTCATGCCTTACGTTTTTTTATTCTTGCTCTCAGGCGCCTCTCTAATTCTCATAGCAAGTTCCCTATCGACTTTGTACTTAGGGCCAAGGCTTAAGCAATCCTTATAAAAAAGCTCCTTTTTTTCCATACGTAATCCATGCCTTTTTTCCTATCCTCCTCGTTAATATCCTCAAAAGCAACAATATTATCTTTGTCTACTTGACATATGTAACGGAACTCCTTCATTCTATTAGGCATCTTGTATGTTATTTTATCAACTTGGAGTTCTCAACAAACGGCTTACCTAGCACAACATGAGATAAGCGGCAATCTATAACACTTGCTAAATCCTCTAAAATCATAAAGTCGGCGACATAGGTAAAATTTCCAATAAAGATATGGACTCCTCTAACTCTCCTAACAAAGTTACAAAATCCGCCGGGATATTTGGGATCTCTCCTAGGCTCAAGTTGTGCATTCATTATGTCGTTATAAACACTTGAGGACATCACGTTGATTGGGGACTCACAGTCAATGTAAGCTTGTTCAATGTACTTGTACCCAATCATACATGGTATTTTCACATTCCAAGGGTTACCCTTCTTTATTTTTGGATCAATCTTGACAAAGGGTGGTCAAGGGTGCGATTTCTTCCTTAGTGAGGTATAAATTGAAGTATTCATGATCTAATTCCCCATCTCCCTGTTCCTCTACAACTTCAACAACCGCAAAATCATCAGTTCCTAAGTCCTCATTTGAGTATATGGCGATTGCTAGGTCATTAAGTGCACTATCAAGCTCAATGTCAATCAACCTATTAAGCTCCCTAAGTTCTCTAATTTCGCTTTCAATTTGATCACGCAACACAATTACTTCCTCAGGTGAAAGGGGCGGATTCGCGTTTTCCATAGTGGTAAACGGAATAGTTAATGAATTTATTTTACTAGCAAAGGCACAAAGAAAAAGTTAGACTAAAGGAATCCTAATAAAAATAAAACAAAAATCCCTGATTGAGGCAAAAGCAGTCAACTAAAGTCAACCACAGATGTGGTCAATATAGTCAAACAGCTTAGAGTCAATCTCCGTGGAAGTATAGGGGTTTCACCGGGTCGTTATGTCCCGACGAGGTGTGATGGTGTTCAAACGGGTTTGTGATCAGGTGAATTTGGACAGGAAAGGGTTTGTGATTGATTAAACTAAGGAATATAAGAAGAAATAGCTTAAATAAGATATAATAACAAGACTGTAAAATTAGAAAACCCAGAAACGTTTTAAACCTAAAAACGCATACGTTCAGTTTAAGTTTACGTGAACGTACAAAATAAAACGCTAGTTTTAGTGAAATAAAATACCTATGGATATGAAAATTATATTTTTACAATCCCAATAATAAAAGAAATTTTTTGGAACATTAAAATTAATTTTTACACTATTTATATAATTATTATTAATTAATTACTAATTTCCTATTTACTTTTAATTATTTAAATTATACTAAAATACAAATAATTATGAAATTAACTTAGAAAAATAAAATTTAAACTTGGAAAAATCTAAAATAATATAAAACTAATTTTAAAACTGAAAATATATTTTTCCTACTTTTTATCTATTTATTACTAATTAATTACTATTTATTAATTACTTAAAACTAATTTAAATTATAATAAATACTAAATAAACAAAGAAAAATCTGAAACTTTTTACAAAATTATTAAATAAATACAAGAACCTAAGAAAATTATAAAAACACTAAGTGATTAAGAAAAATAAGCTAATAAGCAATAAGCTTCTTAAATAGAAGCTATCACTAAAATTAAAGTTGGATTTTTCTCAATTTTCTTTTACAAATCAAGTAAACTACTGAAAATAAGGAACTTTTGTAAAAGCAAACTCAGTGGAACTAAAAAATAAGCTATTTGTGGGCTTATGATTCCAACAGCGGACTTTTGCAAGCTTAAATGAGATTTTTAAGTTGAAAAAGCAATTAACAAGCTAAAAAAACTGAACCAAAGACAAAGTAGACTACAAATAAGCTAATTATACTGTAAATAAGCTAGAACATGCAGATAATCATACCAGTGAGCCACAATAAGCAATTAAGCTAGATTCCACAACCTCTCAATCTCACAGGCCAAAATAGCCAATCTGCAGGCCTAAGTGGGGCCCACAGGAGTGAACAAGGGACCAAGATGAAGGTTAATCCTAAAAGCTAGCCAGGGGAGCTTTCTAGTGAGCCAGGGATCACACCCTGGGGTTCACTAATAAGCTAAGGGCTGGCTTATGAAGTGAGCTTGTGTACACTGATGAGTCAGTTAAGGCATAAGCTAAACTAAAGTGATTTTTGAAATATGGACACTAGCCAACAAGCTTATAAGCAAAAGCTAGGATAAGCACACAAAAATACAAGCTCCGGAAAACATGAACAAGTTAGCAACAACAACCAACAAGCTTAAATAAGCACCAAACATCCTCAGTTAATACTGAGGTTCATAAGCAGAAGCTAAACTTTGGGTGCTAAATGGGAGGCTCAAATAAGCTTAGTTAATAAGCAACCAAGCTCAAACTAAGCAGTTACTATCTTAAACACAATCTCAGGCATACAGTATAAGCTTACAACAATTAACCACTAAGATTCAAACAGAATCACAAAATCTAACAACTCAAATGCATAGCAGTTACTTAAAACTGAAGAGAAAATAAATAGAAATCCTAAAAGCTACAAAAAGCTACTGAGGGGCTGATTTAATGAAAGAATTAAACTAAAGTTATGAGAGGGAGTCCTAAAAAGCTCTGAGGGACAGAGATAAGCAATTGAATAACTAAAAGCACTAAGCAAGCATGAACTATCCTAGGCTGTGGAGAAAAAAAAACAAGGCCAAGTGGGGCCACTGCAGGCCACCATAAAGCTTATCAAATAAGCTCTTGCATGAAAGAGAAGCCTGCACATGAGTAGCTAGTACAACTAGCTTCCCATAAGAACAAATGGCAAACAACAAGCTCACAAGACAAGCTCAGAATGAGCTTGTGGATTTGATGGGGTGGCCTGACCCATGTGGTACAGGGCAATGCTTTGAGAAAAAGCTCCAAATAAGCTGATGATTAAGCAGTAAGAAAAATTACAAAAAATAAAATAAAATATGGAAAACTAAGTTGAGCTTCCACACTTTAAGAGTCCAAAAGCTTAAAATCTGATACTTAAAACGGAGGTCAAGAAAATTCCACCAAGATTTGAAAAACTGACTTTCCTTATGCATTTTGACTTTTATATTTGTGATGAACTTTGACCAGATTGGATTTTAAATGGTTCTAAATGACTAAAAATGATATATTCAGGAATTGTAAAAGTGAGTTAAGCTAAATTTACTACAAATGCACCTAATGTGATGATTATGCAAGCTAATGACTAAACAATGAAGCTGTTATAAACTTTAAAGGTAAATTTGACTTTTTTTTCTGAAGGAAGCAATAGTTTGATGACTTAAACCATTTTTACTAACCTAATGCAAGCTATAGAAACTAGATTTAACTTGAGAATCTCTCTAACCAATACTCTACACTAATTGCCAAACACCCCTTTAAAGGGACTGTTTGGATTTTAAAACTTGAAAACTAACTTAGAAACCAACTTTTTCAGCAAATATACTAGTGTTAAGACTAATGATGACCTTAAAAAGCAGAATCCTAAACTAATAAGAAGTAGGGGGAAACAAACTAGTGATAAACCATTGTGAGCTTAAAATGATAGCTGAGAAGCACCACTTAAGCACTAGTTCCTAAACTATATCATTAACAAAAAACACTTAAGGCTCACTAATAAGCAGAAACAAACTCTGAATAAGCAGTATTAAGTGATGAGCAGGGTGAAGCTTATGAGTAAACAGTAGTAATAAGCCAAAGTAAATAAGCAATTTCAAAAGACAAAGAAAGTAAAAAGTTTAAATGAAGACTTACATTAATTCAATAAAATCAGTACATAGTTTTAAAAATAACTTAAAATAAATCTAACAATTGAGACTACATCCTATTACTTGACTGCTACTAAAATTACTTCTAAAAACCTAAATTAACTTGCTAACACCCTTCTGTCTCCATTTTTCTTGATTTATACAATTCAAAAAGGTATCTTGGAGGTTTCCCACTTCTCTTCTAGGCCGTTGGATGGCTGAGATTGATCCTGGCTATACACCTCATTTTGGCGGGAAATTGGGTCTTGCAAGTTTTGGCTTTTTGCTCTTGGCAGGGGGGGGGGGTGTTTTGTATTGTTGTGGTGGAAAGTGTGTGTAGGGGTAGGGTTAAGGGTGGAGTGTTGCAGTGTAAGTGATGATGGTGTTTGTGTTTGCAGGTGTGGAGTCACGTGTGGAGAGAGGTGGGAGATGGGTTTGACTGGGGGTTGACCTGGGGTAGTTTATTAGCAAACCAGGGTGGGCTTTGGGCTTTTGGGTGGATCAGGGTGTAGGTTTTGGGCTAGTGGGAGTTATAAGGGGTATTGGTTTTGTTTTATTTTTGGGTTAGGAAATAATAAAAAGGGTGGTTTAGTTTAGTAGTATTTATTAAGCCCAAGGACCAATTGTGCCATTTCAGAAATTTAAGGACCCACACCTGCCATCTTTCCAAAGTTATTTCCAAGGACCTTTCTTGCCATACCATGATTCCTCAAAGACAATTTTTGTACATTTTCAAAAGAAAAATCACCCGGGGACCAATTTTGCCAAATTTCAAACTTCAGGGACCAATCTTGTAAAATTCCATAAACTTTCACCCAAAGATCATTTTTGATAACATTTGACTTTTAAAATATTTGGGTTGACTTTTCTTTCAAAATAAATGCTCAGGGACTATTTTTGACAATTTTTGAAAGTTGAGAGACTGAAACTGCCAATTATGCAAACTTTGTTTGTTTTTCATCTGTTTTTACTCATTTTTCATCTGAACATATAAAACACAATTTTTGGATATTTTCTGTATTTTGATGCATTTCTGAGTGTTTTTAAATGTTTTTGCAGCTCAGATTGACCAAAAATGATGAGTATTCACACACTCATCAATCCCCCACACTAAACTATTGCTAGTCCCTAGCAATATAGAATCTAAAAATAACCTGTTTTGAAAATTTAATAGATTTTATGTCTCTTTACCAAAAGCCATTACTTCTAGAGTAGCCAAATGTTTCAGTTCAAGTAAGAACTATGGTACACTGATAACCATATGATTTTGAGCAAACCATAAGCTTTAAACGGATTTGATTTGTCTTTACCAGAAGCCGTTTGCTTCTCGAGTAGCCAAATGTTTCAGTTCAAGTAAGAACCATGGTACACCGATAACGATGAGATTTTGAGCAAACCACCAGCTGTTAACGGATTTGATTTGTCTTTACCAGAAGTCGTTTGCTTCTGGACTAGCCAACTCTTGATGGAATAATCATCATCTTGGTGAGCTGATTACCAATTATGGTTTTCCACTGCCTTTACCACAAGCCATAACCTTGTGGGCTAGCCAACTCTTTACTTTTTAGGATATGGAGAGTTGAATACTATACAATTTTGGGCAAATTGTCAGCCATAAACGGATTTAATATATCTTTACCAAGAGCCGTTTGCTCCTGGATTAGCCAATCCTTTTGTCATTTAGACATGGTGGACTGATAACCACAAAAATTTTTGAAATAAAGTGAAAAAAAATTTTAAAATTTTGGCCAAAAACGGGGATACTAGAAGGTAAAATGTGATCAAATTCGCTAGAATTTCCCCCCCACACTTAGAATTGAATATTGTCCTCAATATTCCAAGTCCCGGTTATTATGCCGACTCTTTGAACGTAAAAGGGCAACAATACAAGCTAAATGTGGAAACACCATTTTTCACTTTATTTTATTTATTGATATATATACATGGTAACAACAGCAGGGGCACTCCCCCACACTTAGGGTGAAAACCCTATATACATGCTAATGTTTTTGTTTATCGAGCCGCTAGCTTTACTCGACCCCGAATTCATTTGTTCTTGGGGAAGCAAGATGTGGAAGAGACAATCTCCATCGAACTTTCATTCAAGATGTTTGGACAAACATTTGAAGCACGTGAAAGTTCCACACCGATGAGATAAGTACCCGGCTTTAAATAGTATAAACTATAAGCGGTGATGCCGGGGTCAAATATAATGTCTTCATTTCCTGAAGGAGTGAAGAACAGGAGAAGTCACCTGGTAGGTAAAGAAAAGGAAGAAAACCATGATGAAAATCATGATAAGATCTGCTTCCTCGAGATCAGGCTCAGTTGCCTGAATTTGGATTTCAAGGGTTAAGCTCATTGGGTTTGAAAACATCCCGGGTGGGAGGGTGGGAATTTGCAAATTCTCACGATTAAGTGCATCTCCCCCCGGGCTATCATACTCCGGAGGAGTCATGATATGAGTGAGTTCACCGGAGAACTCCTCATGAAGAGAATATTTCACATGATGTAAATCTGTGAACTCTTGTTCCATTGTGGACTCATCACAATCCTCATTCTGAATATAAAATAGTGGATTATCAAAAATCAAAGTGAATTCAGATTCGAATTCAAACAGAGGATTGGTGAAAGTAGTTTTGAATGCTTCGGGAACAAAGTGTGTTGATATAAATAAATGACTAAAAATGTTATTCATATCTTTCGATATCTCTATGTTTTGATAATCACAAAACGAAAACCCATCAAACCAAAGATCAAAGGGGTATTTAATTAATTATTACAAAGTTTATTTAAATATATAAACATATTATATATTTTTGAAAAACACTTTTGGTAATAAAGAAAAATGTTTTAATCATACTAAATATATGAATTCAAATTTTTAACCAAAATCAGTTAGTTTTTCACCAAATAAACTTTCCCCACTAAAGGACAAAATTTCTGGCTGTTACAGCTGGGCGGCCCCCTTAATTATAAGGGGCGGTCCCCTTAAAATTAAGGGGACTGGCCATGAATTAAGGGGACCGGCACACTCCTAAACAGTGTTTTCTGTCCCTTTAAATACTGGATCATTCCACATATTTTTCTCACCTTTTTTGCACTAAAAACTCTCTGATTCAAACCTCCATTTCTATCTTAAAAATCCTTTGATCATATAATTCATAAGCCTTTGTTTCCAAGTGATCCAAAGCCTCATCCACCCAAGTGCAAAGAGAAGAATACTTCTATCTATCAAGACTAGAAGTATTACAACTTAGTATCATCTTGCTATCTAAGTTGTTTGATCATTTCATCTTGTACATCATTCATTCTTTGGTGAATATAGTGTATACATTGGTTAGCTAGATTTAGATATAGGATCTAGATTTATTGAAGGTGTGAAGTGGTACTAGAAGTGAAGAAGTAGAGGTGCATAGGATTAGTGGTCGAAGAAATAAGAAGTGGTAGTATATTAAAGTAGAGATTAGTTGTGAAGACAAAGAAGTTGAGAAGACCTTGAAGCCTAGAAGTTGTGAAGAAGTATTAATTTTGGAGTAGTGGATAGAACCAAGTGGTGAAGGTGAGAAGAAACAAGTGGTGTGAAGAAGAAGAGTTAGGAAGTAGAAAAGTGTGAAGAAGATTGGTGTGAAGTAGATAGGTGTGAAGTAGAAAGGTGTGAAGAAGAATTGGTGTGAAGTAAATTGGTGTGAAGAAGTTGTGACAAAGTTGTGGTGTGTACATTGGTGTGTAAGGTTTTCTCCGCCATAAGGGAGGTTATTGATCTAGTGAAGAAAACTCTCGAGTTCGGTGCTCGGGGAGTGGAGTAGGGCAAGGAAGGTGTCCTTGTAGCCGAACCACTATAAATCCTTTGTCTCTCGGTTTGATCTTTCCATCTCTCACTCTTTGTTTATTTACTTGCTAGCATTTCATACATAGTTATAATTGCTTGTGTTGTGCATATATTGATTTCACATAAAGATCAAACTAAGCTTCATTCACAACATTAATTTTATACAAATAAACCAAGTAGATAAACTCATATTAAATCACATATACATATATATGTTTATATGCGATATATGAAATTATAAATTTTCACTCAAACATTATATATAAGTAGTGTTTATACGAAAACCGTGAATAAACTAGTATATATATTTTTGCATCAAAGAGTTTTGAAATTTACGTCTATTCTTTGGAAGCAAACTTTTATAAAACAAATAAAACGAAAAAGACGTAAAACTATTCAACCCCCCTTCTAGTTTTCCACAAAGTGATTAACATTCTCTATTGGACTATTGGGATCAGAACTGAGTGACGGATCATGATATAAGAGACTTTCAATTTCTCCTAGATCGGCTTCAAAGTCAATGAGATCATCGTCACTTCCTGTTGGAAGTGGGTTGATGTGAGTGAGTTAATCGGCGAACTCCTCAAGAAGATGATCAGCATCAGAATGTGGAACCGATGCCTCAACATACTCGATGTCCCCATAAGATGCACATTCTTCACTATAATCGGAGAAAGTCTCAAATTGATCTTTTGGACACTCAAGAGGGGAAGGTATATCACACATATGATCAAAAGTTCCCTGTGACTCTTTTGGGATTGGGACAAGGTTCTCAACATTAGACTTTATGAATTCGTCCGATTCCTTTTCAGGAACAGTGCTAAGATGCTCATCCCCCATGTTCAGAGAGTGAGTGGAAACTTCGGGTGTGATAACAGATTGAGGGAGTTGAGAAGAACTAGCATTCATGGATTGTACGAGTTCCATTTGATCTTCAGCTAGTAATTTCTCCGTCACATTATTTTCTCCCTGCTTTTCAATGGAAGGAATCACAACTGACTAACCCTTATAAAATTGAAGGATATCAAGGGTATCTTCATTATCACTATCATCATCATAATCAAGAAGAGCAGCTTTACGAAATTTGGCACGTGCTATAGCTGCTTGTTCCACGACAAGTAATTCTTCCATGGTCTTTTCATTTCTAGCAACTCATTCTTCTGCAAGTAATTCTTCCATGGATTTCCCACGGGAATATTGAATGAGTGGAAATTGTGGGGGTGTGGATGTGTCAAAACCGGTTGTATCAGAACTAGAACAATGTTCAGGTTTATAATACGGTTGACATTGAAAATTATCAGGAGGTCCCCCACAATATGCACAAGAAGAACTTGGAGCATAACGAAGTGAAATATTAGCTAACTCCTCCTTAAGCTCTTTCAATATCTCAAGAGCCTCATGACAAAGGTCTTGCGGGTATTGAGGAGTTGCTTGGATAATTTGGTACTGTGGAGCTGGTTCTTGAAACGATGTGTCAAAATTTTCACAAGGAAATGGATTCCCCGTTTGGCAATCTGAGCTGAAGTGTGGACCTCCACAATAATCATAACAGTAAGACTGTTGAGTCTGGTTTGGTGAATCGTATGGATATTGGTCATAACCAAAGTTCTGAGCATCACCGGAAAACTGTTCATAGACAAACGTGTTTCCGGATTGACACTCAACTCCTTGGTGAGGACCTCCACAAAACTCACACAGATATGTCGGTATCTCATGATGTGGTGGCTAGTAGAATGAATCAGATGTGTCATGGTAAGGATAGGGAGCTTGGTTATAGACAGACTCATCTCCTGACTCTACCATGCTACAGCCGGGACAATTCCCACCATTATGAGGACCACCACACCATTAGCAACCAAAATGGTGTGGATACGACATAGGAAAGAATCAAAGGTTCATAGAGGGGTAGGGATGAAGAATCAAAGATGTGAGAGGGTAAAGGTGAATATTTTTGGAGTTTTTGGAAAACATTTTGTACAAATAAGAAAGAAAATCTCTTTCAGTTTTTGTGTTCGTTGAAAACTGATTTTAAAATGTTTTCGGGAACCGTTTTGTTTTTATATGATAATATACACAAGGATGGTATATTTACAAAGAAGTGAATTCCAAAATCACTAATCTGCAAAACCGTTTAAAGAATAGCGCGCACAACCTCCCCGACAGTGGCGCCAAAAATTTGATTAAGGCAAAAGTAGTCAACTAAAGTCAACCACAAATGTGGTCAATATAGTCAAACAGCTTAGAGTCAATCTCCGTGGAAGTATAGGAGTTTCCCCGGGTCGTTATGTCCCGACGAGGTGTGATGGTGTTCAAACGGGTTTTTGATCGGGTGAATTTGGACAGGAAAGGGTTTGTGATTGATTAAACTAAGGAATATAAGAAGAAATAGCTTAAATAAGCTATAATAACAAGTCTGTAAAATTAGAAAACCCAAAAACGTTTTAAACCTAAAAACGCATACATTCAGTTTAAGTTTACGTGAACGTACAAAATAAAATGCGAGTTTTGGTGAAATAAAATACCTACGGATATGAAAATTATATTTTTACAATTCTAATAATAAAATAAAATTTTTGGAAAATTAAAATTAATTTTTACACTATTTATATAATTATTATTAATTAATTACTAATTTCCTATTTACTTTTAATTATTTAAATTATACTAAAATACAAATAATTATGAAAATAACTTAGAAAAATAAAATTTAAACTTGGAAAAATCTAAAATAATATAAAACTAATTTTAAAACTGAAAATATATTTTTCCTACTTTTTATCTATTTATTACTAATTAATTACTATTTATTAATTACTTAAAACTAATTTAAATTATAATAAATACTAAATAAACAAAGAAAAATCTGAAACTTTTTACAAAATTATTAAATAAATACAAGAACCTAAGAAAAATATAAAAACACTAAGTGATTAAGAAAAATAAGCTAATAAGCAATAAGCTTCTTAAATAAAAGCTATCACTAAAATTAAAGTTGGATTTTTCTCAATTTTCTTTTACAAATCTATTAAACTACTGAAAATAAGGAACTTTTGTAAAAGTAAACTCAGTGGAATTCAAAAATAAACTATTTGTGGGCTTATGATTCCAACAGTGGACTTTTGCAAGCTTAAATGAGATTTTTAAGTTGAAAAAGCAATTAACAAGGTAAAAAGACTGAACCAAAGACAAAGTAGACTACAAATATGCTAATTATACTATAAATAAGCTAGAACATGCAGATAATCATACCAGTGAGCCACAATAAGCAATTAAGCTAGATTCCACAACCTCTCAATCTCACAGGCCAAAATAGCCAATCTGCAGGCCTAAGTGGGGCCCACAGGAGTGAACAAGGGGCCAAGATGAAGGTTAATCCTGAAAGCTAGCCAGGGGAGCTTTCTAATGAGCCAGGGATCACACCCTAGGGTTCACTAATAAGCTAAGGGCTGGCTTATGAAGTGAGCTTGTGTATACTGATGAGTCAGTTAAGGCATAAGCTAAACTAAAGTGATTTTTGAAATATGGACACTAGCCAACAAGCTTATAAGCAAAAGCTAAGATAAGCACACAAAAATACAAGCTCAGTCAAACATGAGCAAGTTAGCAACAACAACCAACAAGCTTAAATAAGCACCAAACATCCTCAGTTAATACTGAGGTACATAAGCAGAAGTTAAACTTTGGGTGCTAAATGGGAGGTTCAAATAAGCTTAGTTAATAAGCAACCAAGCTCAAACTAAGCAGTTACTATCTTAAACACAATCTCAGGCATACAGTATAAGCTTACAACAATTAACCACTAAGATTCAAACAGAATCACAAAATCTAACAACTCAAATGCATAGCAGTTACTTAAAACTGAAGAGAAAATAATTAGAAATCCTAAAAGCTACAAAAAGCTGATTTAATGAAAGAATTAAACTAATGTTATGAGAGGGAGTCCTAAAAAGCTCTGAGGGACAGAGATAAGCAATTGAATAACTAAAAGCACTAAGCAAGCATGAACTATCCTAGGCTGTGGAGACAAAAAACATGGCCAAGTGGGGCCACTGCAGGCCACCATAAAGCTTATCAAATAAGCTCTTGCATGAAAGAGAAGCCTGCACATGAGTAGCTAGTAAAACTAGCTTCCCATAAGAACAAATGGCAAACAACAAGCTCACAAGACAAGCTTAGAATGAGCTTGTGGATTTGATGGGGTGGCCTGACCCATGTGGTACAGGGCAATGCTTTGAGAAAAAGCTCCAAATAAGCTGATGATTAAGCAGTAAGAAAAATTACAAAAAATAAAATAAAATATGGAAAACTAAGTTGAGCTTCCACACTTTAAGAGTCCAAAAGCTTAAAATCCAAAACTTAAAACTGAGGTCAAGAAAATTCCACCAAGATTTCTAAAACTGGCTTTCGTTATGCATTTTGACTTTTATATTTGTGATGAACTTTGACCAGATTGGATTTTAAATGGTTCTAAATGACTAAAAATGATATATTCAGCAATTGTAAAAGTGAGTTAAGCTAAATTTACTACAAATGCACCTAATGTGATGATTATGCAAGCTAATGACTAAACAGTGAAGCTGTTATAAACTTTAAAGGTAAGTTTGACTTTTTTTTCGGAATGAAGCAATAGTTTGATGACTTAAACCATTTTTAATAACCTAATACAAGCTATAGAAACTAGATTTAACCTGAGAATCTCTCTAACCAATACTATACACTAATTGCCAAACACCCCTTTAAAGGGACTGTTTGGATTTTAAAACTTGAAAACTAACTTAGAAACCAACTTTTTCAGCAAATAGACTAATGTTAAGACTAATGATGACCTTAAAAAGCAGAATCCTAAACTAATAAGCAGTGGGGGGGAACAAACTAGTGATAAACCATTGTGAGCTTAAAATGATATCTGAGAAGCACCACTTAAGCACTAGTTCCTAAACTATATCATTAACAAAAAAAACTAAAGGCTCACTAATAAGCAGAAACAAACTCTGAATAAGCAGTATTAAGTGATGAGCAGGGTGAAGCTTATGAGTAAACAGTAGTAATAAGCCAAAGTAAATAAGCAATTTCAAAAGACAAAGAAAGTAAAAAGTTTAAATGAAGACTTGCATTAATTCAATAAAATCAATACATAGTTTTAAAAATAACTTAAAATAAATCTAACAATTGAGACTACATCCTATTACTTGACTGCTACTAAAATTACTTCTAAAAACCTAAATTAACTAGCTAACACCCTTCCGTCTCCATTTTTATTCATTTATACACTTCAAAAAGGTATCTTGGATGTTTCCCACTTCTCTTCAAGGCCGTTGGATGGCTGAGATTGATCCTGGCCATACACCTCATTTTGGCAGGAAATTGGGTCTTGCAAGTTTTGGCTTTTTGCTCTTGGCATGGGGGGGGGTGTTTTGTATTGTTGTGGTGGAAAGTGAGTGTAGAGGTAGGGTTAAGGGTGGAGTGTTGCAGTGTAAGTGATGATGGTGTTTGTGTTTGCAGGTGTGGAGTCACGTGTGGAGAGAGGTAGGAGATGGGTTTGACTGGGGTTGACCTGGGGTAGTTTATTAGCAAACCAGGGTTGGCTTTGGGCTTTTGGGAGGATTGGGTGGATCAGGGTGTAGGTTTTGGGCTAGTGGGAGTTATGAGGGGTATTGGTTTGGTTTTATTTTTGGGTTAGGAAATAATAAAAAGGGTGGTTTGGTTTAGTAGTATTTATTAAGCCCAAGGACCAATTGTGCCATTTCTGAAATTTAAGGACCCACACCTGCCATATTTCCTAAGTTATTTCCAATGACCTTTCTTGCCATACCATGATTCCTCAAAGACCATTGTTGTACATTTTCAAAAGAAAAATCATCCGGGGACCAATTTTGCCAAATTTCAAACTTCAGGGACCAATCTTGTAAAATTCCATAAAATTTCACCCAAAGTTCATTTTTGATAACATTTGACTTTTAAAAGATTTGGGTTGACTTTTCTTTCAAAATAAATGCTCAGGGACTATTTTTGACAATTTTTGAAAGTTGAGGGACTGAAACTGCCAATTATGCAAACTTTGTTCGTTTTTCATCTGTTTTTACTCATTTTGCATCTGAAACATATAAAACACAATTTTGGGATATTTTCTGTATTTTGATGCATTTCTGAGTGTTTTTAATTGTTTTTGCACTTCAGATTGACCAAAAATGATGAGTATTCACACACTCATCAATCCCCCACACTAAACTATTGCTAGTCCCTAGCAATATAGAATCTAAAAATAACTTGTTTTGAAAATTCAATGGATTTTATGTCTCTTTACCAAAAGCCATTACTTCTGGAGTAGCCAAATGTTTCAGTTCAAGTAAGAACTATGGTACACTGATAACCATATGATTTTGAGCAAACCATAAGCTTTAAACGGATTTGATTTGTCTTTACCAGAAGCCGTTTGCTTCTCGAGTAGCCAAATGTTTATGTTCAAGTAAGAACCATGGTGCACCGATAACCATGTGATTTTGAGCAAACCGCCAGTTGTTAACGGATTTGATTTGTCTTTACCAGAAGCCGTTTGCTTCTGGACTAGCCAACTCTTGATGGAATAATCATCATCTTGGTGAGCTGATTACCAATTATGGTTTTCCACTGCCTTTACCACAAGCCATAACCTTGTGGGCTAGCCAACTCTTTACTTTTTAGGATATGGAGAGTTGAATACTATACAATTTTTGGCAAATTGTCAGCCATAAACGGATTTGATATATCTTTACCAAGAGCCGTTTGCTCCTGGATTAGCCAATCCTTTTGTCGTTTAGACATGGTTGACTGATAACCACAAAAAATTTTGAAATAAAGTGAAAAAAAAATTTGGCTCAAAACGGGGATACTAGAAGGTAAAATATGATCAAATTCGCTAGAATTCCCCCCCCCCCCCCCCCCCCCACACACTTAGAATTGAATATTGTCCTCAATATTCAAAGTCCCGGCTATTATGCCGACTCTTTGAACATAAAAGGGCAACATTACAAGCTAAATGTGGAAACACCATTTTTCACTTTATTTTATTTATTGATATATATACATGGTAACAACAGCAGGGGCACTCCCCCACACTTAGGGTGAAAACCCTATATACATGCTACTGTTTTTGTTTATCGAGCCGCTAGCTTGACTCGACCCCGAATTCATTTGTTCTTGGGGAAGCAAGATGTGGAAGAGACAATTCCCATCAAAAAAAACTTTGAACCATGGTTTCAAAACCAAAGTAATTTTCAAAACAACGCTTGTTCTATGTTTTCAAAATGTGGTCACGAGACACTTAGTGTCTTAGTTCAGGACCCAAGGATGTTTAACTTGCGGATGTTTTATGCTAAGTGATGCGGGATTTGAAACACCTCGCAAAAGGTTTTACTTCTCAAGAGATCTCAACAAGTTTTGCAATCCTCCAGGCACTGTACCTGACCGTTTTAGTGTAGTATAGGTAAATCTGGGGGATTGATCGTTCTCTAGGGGAATAGTTTTATTAGGTTGAAGTGTATATCGAGATAGGTCTAGAGGTGAAGGATGATTCTATTTTTATTTTTATATTTTTTAGAAAGCAAATTTAAAGATCTCGGGTTTTAAAGAGTGGGTGGAATTAGTTGTTATTCAACTAACCTAAAAACTATTTATAAAACTAAACTAAAGACAAGAAAAAGTAAAATTTGGTGAAAACTCTTATGGTAGACAAACATGTTTACTTAGATTTCATTACTCCCTAGTTATCTCCTACTAATTTGTTGAATTGCCATGCCCTTGTTTTAGTTGAAGCGTTGTATTCCTTAATATTGGTCATGAGGTCGTGCCGAAGTCCCCAAGTCTATGAATTTTAGTCTTCCCCAAATCCCTTAAAGTCTATTAAGTTATCTAGGATCAACAAGCCGCAATTCACGCAATAAATACAACGAGAAAAACCAATAGTGCACTCTACGGTTGCGTTTTCTAAGACATTCAAGCAAGTTACATATAAGATGTTAACCAGTTTTCTTAGCCAAACGCCAGGCAGTCAACTAAACAATAGACAACAAATCAATAATTAAAAACTAGGTTTCACTAGATCTAAGCAAACACAAGTAAACTTAAGCTAGCATGAAAGATAGAAGAAAAGATAAAAAAGTAATCGAACAATACATAGACATATTGAACGATTAAACGAATAACTTATCTTTAATAAAGCATGAGGTCTAAGGGTTAAAAAACCCTTACAAAGCTGTTGAAATTTGACTAGGGTTTTGCCTAATGTGTTACCAAAAAGTTTCACACCTTACAATGAAAACATTAGAAAATATATATATAGGAATATAGTTCTGACGACGCCAGGTTATGGCCTCTGACGCCGTCAACTCGCCTTGGATTAGGGTTTCGTCTGTGTTAATCGCCACTCTGACGGCGTCAGAACTGGATCTGAGGCCGTCACTTGTAAAATCCATCTGGGTTGTCTCTTGTTAACTTAAAGCATGACGCCCATCTCCACTATACACCTGACGGTGTCAGGTTATAATGCCTTCAAATTCATCTGAGGCATCACTTGTTAGCTTTCCACTAGAAATCTTCTATGAATTACAAGTGACGGCGTCACGTTGTGTCTAGTGACGCCGTCAGACTCCCATGTCTATCGTACTTTTCGCGACTTCGTCGTTTTATTCACTTTATCGTCCAAAAAAGCGTCGTTTTCCATAATTCTCGTCCCAAGTACCTAAAATACAAGGAAAAAAATGATTTGAGGTAATATTTGATCACATTTACTCGATTTTTGGCTTAAATGACCCCTTAAAAATGTACCAAATAATCCTTATCAAATATCCCTACACTTGGGATTTGCTTTTTTCCAAGTAAATGGGCTTTTATTCTAATCAATCTACAAATTAGGGGTCATTTAACATTAATATAAAAGTAATTACAACATATAATCGTTCCATGTTAGTCAAAATAAGCATGAAATTTATATACTAGCACCTCACATAAAGTGTTTGGATTCTCACATCTCTCGGGTGTATAAAGTTATAAGTCATGTGGAAAAGTTGAAATTGAAACACTCTCTACCTGTCATAACACATATGGAAAAGTTGAAATTGAAACACTCTCTACCTGTCATAGCACATAGATTACCATAGGCTTGGAAACAGATCAAACCTCCACCACTTTGGAGTAAGCACTTTGGATAAACTATCAAATAGGGATTTTCGATAGTTGTAACGTTAGGTGTAAGGGTATGGAAAACACAGTTTTGTTGGATATAGGGAATTTTTACTGGTGGCAAGTCAACTATCTTGGTCAATTACATGTACAACGAGGTGTTGCTAAGCTAAGACTCGACTCGCTAACTACTAACTCTTTTTGTATTTTTGTTGACACATTCTTGACTTAAATAAAAATAAAGAAACGGGATGGTACTCCGTATGTTTTTTTCTCTTTTCTTTTTCTACTTCTTTTTTATCATTTTTTTCATTTTTTTTCTTTTTCAATATATATATATATATATATATATATATATATATATATATATATATATATATATATATATATATATATATATATATATATCATACACTCTTGCCCTACCATCCGAAATCATACATCAAAAGGGATGTTGCAACCTCCCTTCCATTGAACTTTTACATACTTACACATAACTAACTAATGACCCGAATTAAGAAAATCAAAACACGTGGAGTACTTTAAACATTAACGTACATATGGGGGTTACACATGACATTCTTTCCCATTACTCCATAAAAACTAGTACTTTACCAATGAGTCCCGATCATCCAAAAACTATATTTACAAGATAATACATGTGTTGAATAAATAAATCTTTAGAGAGAAATTATTTAACCCCTTTCTAATGTTTCACATGCAAGCTTGCTTGTTTAACACAAACTTAATTTGGGTTTCATTTGTGCTAAGAGTAAGGCGTATAGTAATCCCCCTGCACCATTTCCTACATGGCAGCCACAATGGCACCACCACTCTAGTGCCACCTTACTAGGTCCCCCCTGCACCATTTCTGGCATAAAGAAATTGGCGCCGCGCCAGTTTGTGGTTTGTGTAATTTTTTTATTAATTTTTTTAAATGCAGCCGTTGGATAAACAAAACGCTCAAAAATCCATTTTTTTTAATCCCATTTTTATGAATATTTCCCCTGTTTAATCCTTTTTCACCATAACAACCTTAATTCTTTCTACCAAAAAATCTTAATTTCTCTATAAAAAATGAATCCGAATGATGAAGATGTTAACTTTTCCGATGTCGATGATGAAACTAATATTTTCTTTGTGTATCTTTATTTTCAGAACCCTGTTAAGTGCGTGAACTACGAGAACTCCAATTTTGCGTTAGAAAACATGCATGTTCATATAAAATATGTATGTTTTCTTACATACACCTTAATACACATACCTGCGTAACATACATGTTCATATAAAACCTTGTTAAGTGCAACATATCAATGCAAAATGGTTTTATATGAAGAGGCGTTTTATTTTGCAAACTCTAAAACTCTCACATACCAATGAACCAATCAGAAGTCTCCATTTAAAAAAACAATATTTAATAATAAAAAACACGGAGTGACCATTTTTGCCAATTCACCAAACTTACCCCACCAACCTCACCCCTACCTCTCATTTTCCACATATCAGATATCACAAAAAACACACTTTCTCTCTCTAACCATAATCAAAAACCACTATAACAAATAAAAAATAACCACTTTTTAACCGTTCAAATCATCAATAAAACACAAAAATGAAAGAATCATCGAGTGCACAAGCAGATCCACGAAAAAATCGCTTCAAAATGAACCTACTGAATCTCGGGATGAAGGTATTATGCTTCTGACTAATTATTTAGTTGTTTTATTGGTTGTGTTTTTTAGTGTTTACATTTGGTTGAGTTTCTGAGTAAAAAACTTTGTATACATGGATGCACACCAAGTATTTGATGAAATGTGTGACTGTAAAGTATCACCAATGATATTTGAAGTTGAACTGTATATGTGTGTATCACCAGTGATATTTGAAGTTGAACTGTATATGTGTATTATCACTAGTGATATTTGTATTTGACTTAACCGTGCAAATCACATAAAGCACACAGAAAATGAAACAATCGACATCTAAAACAATGAATACTTTAGTTTTTACTGTTATAGAATCATTATTAGTGTATTTTACTAGTTAATTTTTGATAATTTGTGATGCTGTGATGATTTATGTGATAATATGAGAGATTAAAAGTTAGGTTTAACAGAACAAAAGATATGTTGTGATGCTTCTGTTTGCTTTGTGGTGGATTTGTATGTTTAATGATTGTGCATGTTTCAAAAGGTTTTACCGCGGTATTTGAAAACAATATTGACTGGTAGTGTATCACATGTGATATAAAAGTTAAATTATTTTTTATTGATAGAATATCTATTGTGATAACAAATAGTTATTTGTTTGACATATGATATTGAAAACAAATGAACTATTCATACACAAACAAAAATTATGAAAATATTTTGATGCAGATTTGAATGAGACCTGTGCAAAAAACAGCCTCATCAAACGAAAAGAATCAACAAGTGCAATTGTCGTTGAAGAAAGCACAACATCTCCACAACCAAATTGAAGAAGCTCAAACACTTGTGATATCACAAGTTCCTCCATCACCACAATTGATTCAACAAATAGAAGAAAGCTGACACACATGTGATATCACCAGTGATATCAACAGTGATATCACCTGTCATATTAGTTGATATCACCAGTGATATCACATGTGATATCACTTGATATCACCTGTGATATCACATGTGATATGTGATCACATGTGATATCAAAGGTTCCCCCGAAAGCATCTGGGAATAAAATGAAGGTGTTGATTGATGAACCAATGAAGAGGACGATTGTTAGAGAACAAAAGTAAATAAGACAAGTTGATGAAAACAGTTGTGTTGTTATGTTTTAATCTATACGGTTATAAATAAATGTGTATGGTTGACAAGTTGGAAGTCAATAGTAGGTATTTAGTTTGACTGAATCATGTTATTTGTCACAAGAGATTCAAACTCACAGAAATGGCCATAGTGAGCAATTGTTTAATCCATCTTGATTTGTGAATATTTGTTTGATAAAGTTTTGAGTGGTATTTAGTTTAATATGGTAATGTGAAAAGTGAAAAGTGTCATACCTGTAGTATCACCAGTGATATTTGAAGTTGAACTGTATATGTGTATTATCACTAGTGATATTTGTATTATCACTTATGAAATTTTGTATATTTTATAGGTTTTTTTGTTTACTTGTTAAGCTTTATTTTACTAGTGCTATTGAGTAAACCTAACAATTAAAAAAAAAAAGTATCACAAATGATATACAAGTCCAGGATAAAATTAGCAATGCTATTAAATAAACCTAACAATTCAATAAAAAAAATCAATCAATCAACAAACTAATACTTCAATTGCAGCGACTGAAAAACCGCCTCCACTTTCAACTACGCCGCCGCCCCATTGACATTTGAAACTTTTCCCTTGTTTGGACAAGTATGTCTATTATGATCAATTAAACTACAAATATTACAACCATTCTTTTGGTTCTTACTTTTCTCAGTAGCTTTCTCACGTCCACCCTTAATATGGTCATTCTTATGTCCTTTAGAAGGATTCTTTATACCCATAAAATCTTGAACAATATCACAAACTTTTCGGGGTGAAAGACTTGGCAAATCAGTCTCAACTTTTGACTTTAGCTCTCTCAGGTTGTCTACAAAAAAAGTCCCGTATCATAGACAGCTTATCAGTAATTACAACAATAAGAAACAGATTATCAAATATATCACTGGTGATACTACACATATATCAAACATATCACTGGTGATACTACACATATATCAAACATATCACTGGTGATACTACATATATATCAAGCATATCACTGGTGATACTACACATATATCAAACATATCACTAGTGATACTATACATATACCATCAGCAAAAACATTTATTATGTTTGTCTATTACAGTGAAAGGCACAAAAACCATCTTGTACATAAAAAGTACGTAATTAATACCTTAGTGTAAAATCCAATAATGATCTTCATTACATACTCAGCATTAAACTCAGAAACAACAAGAAAAATGCCAAGAACTCCATAAGCTTTTTTGGTAGCCGTGCAAGCATTTAAATAGAGCACCACCGAAAAGACTTCAAAACCCTGTAAGCTACACCTTAATTAATAAATAATAAGCAATATTACACTATAATTAATAACTTATCAGTAACTTATACTCACAGCTTATCCCCACAAACTTATATTTTCAATCTCATCAGAATGTCAAAAATATTATATAAGAAAATTAAACATCTTAACATAAACAACTTATAAATAAACAGACTAACAATTATCACTGTATATCACTGGTGATACTAAACCAGCTTATAATCATCAACTTCAAATATCACTGGTGATACTAAACGTATGCTACAGAGCAGATTCAAAACCACAATTAGACACAAAAACAGCATTCAAATGCAGTTAAAAACATAAATTCAACTAACAACTTAATTAATAAGCAAAATTACAAAAGCAGATAACAAAATTATCAAATATTTTTTACTTACACATTTCATCAAACACTTAGTGTGCAGCTTGATAAGAAGAAATGTTAACAACTTGATTCACATAACTATCAAGTGATTCAACAACATTATCAACCGCAACAATATCAATCAAATATGCTTTTGACACAAACACTTATTTCAGATCAAAAGAAGCCATAAAAATGATGATAATGATCGGAACGGTGATGGTGATCGGAGTGGTGCTAGTGATGGTGATCGGAATGGTGATGATGAAAGACACGGTAACTGTCGATTGGAACAGTGATGGTAATCGGAGTGGTGATCGGAACATTGATGGTGATGATGAGATGATGATCGGAATAGTGATGGTGATGATGATCGGAATGGTAATATAACTGATTTATGAATGGAAGGAATGAGAGCAAAGGAAACACACACGATGTGTGTGTAAAAAATGAAGCGAATGAAAAAAAAATGTTTTATATAGTTGGGAGTATTAAGGTTAAACATATTAAATCTTAGATTAATATAGGTCATTAGATCAAAAAGGATGGAGGGTGGGGATTTGTCCATTGGTATGCACAAAAAAATGGATATGCATTTGAATTTTCCTCTTTATATGAACATGTATGTTACGCATGTATGTGTATTAAGGTGTATGTAAGAAAACATACATGTTTTATATGAACATGCATGTTTTCTAATGCAAAATTGAAGTTCTCGTAATTCTCGCACTTAACTGGGTTCTGAAAATAAAGCCCCCTATTTTCTTCATAGCGCAAGGTTATCACTTTCAACAATCGTTGCAACCACAAGCTCAATCTTCACGTATGCATAATCCAATATACTGTGAACTTGATGTTGTTGAAGAACGTTTGTTAGCCGACTATTTTGGTGATAATTCAAAATATCCGGAGTACTATTTTAAACGTCGATATCGTATAACTATGGAACTATTTTTAGAAATAGTCAAAAGTATTGAAACTTATATTGATCTTACAATCTTCTTCTCGAGCATTTTAATTTCTTTAAAGCCGGACCCAATCGAATGGGTCAAATGGGTTTTAGTGCAATTCCGCCGTACGCCAATTGAAATTATCCAAATCAACAACAGAAAATATACCGTGGAAATGCATTTTGTGTCTTCATTAACTTTAGCTTTATATATCTTGCATGTTTTAAAGTTAACTATATGAAGCATTAGTTATAAAACCTAAGTTTAATATACAAACTTGGAAATAACAGAAGCATATAGAAACTTGATATTGCAGAGATCAATGTTTTCAAATGTTTAGCATAGAGAGAAATATTGTGTAGTGGCAGATTTCAATCGTTGTTTTTGACCAGTTCTTGATCCTTGTCTCCAAGTAACAAAGACTGTGATATCTCATAAGCTGCCAGTAGCCCACTAGATATGACCACTTAATCTTAACTTATTCTATTTCATGTTGTATCATATCTTATAACTTGAAGAAGACAAATGCAAATAAAACATATTTCAATTGTATCATTTGTCAACGGATAATTTCATATTCAAACGTCATATTGTTCGTTCAAAAAAAGCCATACTGTTCTTCATTTTAGTTTGTTATTTCTCATCGCCTATATATAATTAATATTCATATGATTAATTAGTACCGTAATAATTATCTCCAAGTAACATAGACTCTAGATATTTTGATTTCTTCAATTTCAAATGATAGCATCGCACGCAACTTGTCTTGCCAATGGATGTGTTCTGTGTTAACTACCTAATACATGTGTTCATTAATGCCAACTACTTAACTCCACTTGATGAGTATTGAGTCTTTATATATACAAGCCAACCTTTACCCATTCACAAACATCAAAATTTCAAAACACAACCAAACCACACACAATTATATATCATTCCTTCAGTTGTCATATATATCTCCCAACTCAACTCATCAATACATACACAGCGAAAGAGCCGATAGAAATTAAAGAGCAAGATCTAGCTAGAGGCTCGCAGAGGGGGAGAGATACGTAAGAGCACAGATACAATTATCGAAGGGAGAAAAAAATGGCCGTTAAAGAAGACTATAGGAAAGATGAGAGATCATTAACCGTAACACCATCATGGGCAGTTGCTGTCGTTGTGTTTGTCATACTCGTCATTTCGATTGCTCTTGAATACGTCCTTCATCTCATTGGTCATGTATGTATCCCTGCTTTCTTACTTCTCTTGTAAACATGACACATCAAAAACATACAAACGTCGTTACAAGCTAGATAACAATTCTTTTTAGGGATGATTCCTAATATGCCCAGATTGTCCAAGTGATTTGCTTTTATACCCCTGAATTTAGAGTTTCTCTTGGCAACTCAATTCATATGACTCTAAGTGTCCGATATGAGAGCCGCTAATTGCCCAAAAATACACAAGTTGCCTAAAAAATAATCTGAAAAATGACACTTGTCACTTGCAGATTGCAGTTGCCCAAAAACTACATGTTGCCCTGATCTAAATACTAAAACTCCAAATTCAAAGGCAAAAAAAGCAAATTACTTGGCTAATCAGGGAATATTAGTAATTATTTTTTTTATGACATATGAAAGTGTAATTTCATTGATTTTTCACCCACGAAATACACAAATAAGAATTCAAGAATTATACCAACTTGTAAAAAAACTAATTAACCTCTAATATAATTTTCTTAACTTTCGCAGTGGTTACATAAAAGACACAAGAAATCTCTCCAGGAAGCCCTTGAAAAGATCAAAGCAGGTAAACTTATAATATTTAACTGCATCTCTTTATATTATTGAAGTTCATTGTTCAATATGCTAATGCTCCTTTTTTTTTTTTTTTTTTTTTTTTTCCCAAATATGTTACCAGAGTTGATGATTCTAGGGTTCATATCATTACTGTTAACAATAGGCAAAGAAACAATTTCTGATATATGTATTCCAAGTAAAGTTGCAAGAACATGGCATCCATGCAATGAGGATAAGCCTGATAATTCATTTTATGATACTTGTCTTAAAAAGGTATATATTTATGTCAGCTTTAATATACATTTAACTATTTAAGGGTGGTAGATGTATATTTATTCACATCTTTATGTCGGATAAACCCCACAACGACATAACGTTATACTAGTAATATTTTTCAGTTTTATAAACATAAATGCATTTTTGTATTGAAGATCAACATCTACTTGCTTCTTAAAACTAGTTAAACTAATAGAAACATAAACTAGCGCATGCGCATGATAATATAATACTCCTTCCGTCTCAAAATTATTGTCATAAGAGAAAAATCACGTTGTTTAATAAAAGTGGAACCATTTTAATTTTCAATCACTCAAACAGAATATTCCCTCACTAAATTATTTAGTTTTTACTTAAAAAGAAATGTGAAAAATTATTTTGAGACATCTCAAAAAGGAAATATGGACAATAATTTTTAAACGGAGGGAGTAGAATAATATAATAGAGTTAATTACTTGAAAATGTATCATACTTGACACTTTTTATTATTGTGTGTACTGAACATTTTTTTCCTTGTTGCGTGTACTGAACTTTCAAATTTTGATCATTATATGTATTTTGCGACTATTCAGAAATATAAAATGATCATTTTATCATCGAAATTTGAAAAAGTAAGGTAAATTGTTCACAAAATATATAAAATGATCGAAATTTGAAAGTTCAGTACACATAATAAAAAATAATAATAAATAAATAAAAAAGTTCACTACACACAATAATAAAAAATAGTAATTATGATATATTTTCAAGCAATCAACTCAATATAATATAGTAGGTTTTTTTTTTTTTTTTTTTTTTTTTTTTTTTTTTTTTTTTTATGTTGCTGTTAAGATGTCTTAAAAATAAGATTCTATTTGTTTAAAATTTACTTATGTCGTGTGATCATCCAACACAACTTATTTTTCATTTTACGGGAGTTGAAGTGTTTGTTTTCATGTTTCTCTTGAATTTGTGTATCGGTAATTCCGTACTTAAGATGTGCATGTGTGTGTGTGGCATGGATATTTTTGTTCAAGCTATATTTAATGTAGCATTCTTATAAATTTTGTTCAGGGAAAGGTGCAAATGGTGTCAAATTATGGGATACATCAACTCCACATATTTATCTTTGTGTTGGCTGTCGTTCATGTCGCGTATTGCATTCTTACTTTGGTCTTGGGTAGACTCAAGGTAAAATCTTGCAAACATGTTTTATTAGTTATTACACAAACATACATACGTACACGTGTGCACACATCGATCATCTAGTTTCGTTTTATCTTTAACGATGTCACACTCAATCGAAAACGGGTTTAATTGATATAGATGAGGAGGTGGAAGGTTTGGGAGAATGAAACAAAGACGGTTGAATACCAGTACCATCACGGTAAGAGCTACATACATATGACAGTTCATAGTTTTTTGGCACATTTAGAAGTGCATGTCTATATCGGGTTGATTGGAGTCATTTAATAAGGTGATATCTACCTACAAATATCTATTTCCATTCTTTTGAATTATTAGATCCAGAAAGATTTAGATTTGCAAGAGAGACGACGTTTGGACGAAGGCATATGAGATTTTGGAGCAACTCGACGACACTCCTGTGGATTGTAAGCACTCATACAGACTTTTCATAAAACAAATATTATTTAAATTTAGCTTCGTTTGTGAAAACGATCTCATTTAGACGAGAGTTGCTACACACGCCATTTTTTTTTTCACCACAATGTTACACTACTAATGCATATGTTATAAGGTGAGATATGCATAATTATGATGAAAAAAAAATGTGAGTATCACCCCTTTTAGATATACATGAACAACTAGTTCAATATGTATTTGACTTACCAAAAAAAATTAAAAAATAACGCTATCAATTAGTAGTAATATTATTAATAAATGACCTACTATCAGTCTCTTTCTATTAGGTGTATCAAATGACCTTATCAAACCGGATATGATTACACAAATTAATTTTTGATTTGAACACATCAATATAAAAGTACAATAATTTAACATCTTGTGATATATGTACAATTGTTTCACAACATAAGAAGAAGTGTGCAAAAAGCATCTTTCTAATTATTTGATACATCAAGTTGCAAAATCTTTATACCATGTGTATCAAATGACCGGTGTCATGTCAGCATCACTTGCTAATCCGGTTATTCAGTATACACAATAAATAATAATAATAATAATAATAATAATAATAATAATAATAATAATAATAATAATAAGTGTTTGATGTGTTCAGCAAAAGTTTAAATAGATATAAATTAAATAATATTGTAATTAGTTGGATATATTTTTAACTAGTTATATGCCTAGTTTAAATAGATATAAATTAAATTATATTATTTTTTAATTAGTTATTTTTTTATTTTTTTTATTTTTTATTTTTTTTTAACAACGGATTTTTTTTAACTAGTTACATACACTTTTTTTTTTCTATTTTTTTTTTTTTTTTTTTTTTTTTTTTTTAAAAGGATTTTTCGTAAAAAGGATGAGAGGGTGAATCCCTCATCACATATAGATATAAATTAAATAATATTGTGGTTAGTTGGATATATTTTTAACTAGTTTTTTTTTTTTTTTTTTTTTTTTTGAACTTATATTTTTAACTAGTTATATACTCCTTGTTTATGTTATCCATCTATATCAAAATCGTTTAAGATAGGATTTTCGAATATACTCTACTAATTGACCCAAAAGCAGCTATATAATTAAAATTTTCACAATTAATTAACATAAAATATTCCATGTTTAACAACATATTTATAAAATTGTAAATAATGAGTTTATTAAATGCTAATTTTTTACAATTATTAAGCGTTTCACAACGTTATGAATTGTCGTTAACAAATCGCTCTGATTAAAATCAAACATGTAGCCGAGAAACTGTTTATTAGGTCAGAAAGCCAAACATGTGCAATAGATTTTTATTTTATTTTTTTTAGTTATAAGAAATATAAGAGAAGATTACATCTATACTACCTATAAAGCAAAAATGATCAAAGGTGAAAGTGAAAAAGTCAAGAAAAGTGAAATGTGAAATGTTGAAAAATGTATATAAGGAAATTATGAAATGTAATTAATACTCGTATTAAAACACCTCATTACTTAAAAGTACAATGATTTATACACATTGTACAACCAATTAAAACAATTAATACAAATCACAAACCGGGTTGACCCGGGACGCTTCAAACCCAACGGGGTTGAACCGGTTTAATTTGACCCGTTTTCGACCCAACCTAGCAAGTTGACCCGGTTTAAATCGACCAAATTTTTTACCGGAACGGTTTAACCTGTTGAACCACCCGGGTCGAACCGGGTTTCAAAACATATCTAGCAAATTAAATACAACCAATTAAAACAATTAATACAAATCACAAACAGGGTTGGCCCGGGACGCTTCAAACCCGACGGGTTGGATTGGTTTAATTTGACCCATTTTCGACCCAACGTAGCAAATTGACCCGGTTTAAATCAACTAATTTTTCGACCGGAACGGTTCAACCGGTTGAACCACCCGGGTCGAACCGGGTTTCAAAACATATCTACCAAATTAAATATATCAAATTAAAACAATTAATACAGATCACAAACCGGGTTGACCCGGGACGCTTCAAACCCGAAGGGTTGAACCGGTTTAATTTGACCCGTTTTCGACCCAACCTAGCAAGTTGACCCGGTTTAAATCGACCAATTTTTCGACCGGAACGGTTCAACCGGTTGAACCACCCAGGTCAAACCGGGTTTTAAAACATTATGTTTAATTCCCAAATCTTCAAACTTTTATTATTTTTTATTTATAACCTATAAACTTTTTTTTATCAATAAACTATTTATCGCTATAATATCCCGTTGTTATGCACGAGTACTCGTCTAGTACAACTAAATGAAGAATGTGAGCCCAGTACTCTAGGCCACTTGTATTGCTCATTAGTTATGCAATTAAATATCGATGTCTACCGGCCATATTAATTCTTTAGTTTGAAAGTTGACAATTTCTTTGATTAGGACAGTAGGTCTAAAAATCCAGCAAATTATTTAAGGGTGATGTTGACCGGACCCCCTCTACTCCCTAGACTGCATCATGGCAGTCCTTGTCCCCCCTTTTGTCCCTCACTTTTTTTAGTACAGCACAGTTTTTTGTCAGTTTCTGTTCCGTATTTTTGACAGTTTTAAGTGTTTGGCATATTAAACTTTATATTTTCTGTTCCGCACTTTCAGGTTTATAGCTTTTTGATATAAACAAAATTATAAAAATAAAAAAAAAATAAAAAAATAAAAAATAAAAATAAAAAAAATAAGAGGGGTCCGGCTAAAAAATAGGGGAGGGTCCGGTCAACAAGGGCCTTATTTAAAGATAATTTGTAAATTTTTATTGGTGTGGCACATATATTCATCACTAATTTTGGGTTTAGGATAACATGATAGGTTTCCCTGAACCTTTATCTTATTCGAATCAAATTTATATTCAGACACACACACACAAGTTTTAACATAACTATCATATGTTTGAGTTAAATTTGAAAGGACGGTACTGATTTTAATTATTTTTATGGAGACGGTTCACAGTAGACAAACTATTTTATATGTAACAACTAATATGTTTAATCTACCAATTAAGTGACTGAAAAATATAAATTTGAAAAACTGATTTTATAATATCAAGTTTAGGTGGTATTCGAAATTTGACTTTATATTAGTTTGTGTTTTTAGTATCCTATCATACTAAAGGAATCATCCCATCATCCATCTAAAAGGAAATCAATTGTTGAGATTAAAAGAATTTTAATATTTCACTCATTTTTTATAATTTAAATATCTCTTAAACCGTTAATCGTTAAGTGAAAATAATTACACCATCGCGACGATCATTTAATTATCTTTATATAGACTTTAATATACTTTCGACAAAAAAAAAAAAAAAAAAAAAAAAAAAAAAAATCATTTTTTTCACGTTTTGTTTCGTGCCTGATAAAATCATATATGATATATCATATCATATATGATATATCATATCATATATGATATGTAATATCATATATGATTTTTTCGGCCACGAAAAAAAATTTTGTCGAAACTATATCAAATTGTCTATCTATAGAAAGATAATTAAATGTTCGTCGTAACGGTATATTTTTTTTTCGCTTAACGATTAACGGTTTGAAAGATATTAATATTTGAAAAAAAAAAAAAAAAAAAAAAAAAAAAGATGAAAGTTGGTTTTTTAAATTGTTGAGATTAATCTCATCTGTTAGATCAAATAAATATGGGAGTGGAAATTAGTTCCTTGGTATGTAAAAAAGGTTTGGTCCTCAAATGATCTTATATCATAAGCTAATTTACTATCATTGAGGTGTTTGAAATTGACTTAATTGTCTTGATATAGAAGTCGTATAAAAGTTGTTTGTTTATGACATAGATGTCTAAAAACAGAAAGATGTCAAAAGAAAGACGTATTAAAACACTAGATTGTTACTCTCTATAATTTCAGAAGGTGCTCATAAATGTTTCTATATTATTTTTGTGCAATTATCTCCATTAAGTACATTATTAAGGGTATCGAATATTTGACTACTTCTGTAAAAGTAGAAAACAAAGGTTAATTTTCTGATCTGTGAATAATACTAATTCAGAGTTGTTGCATGTAGGGTTGTTTCTTCAGGCAATTCTTCAATTCAGTCCCAAAGGTTGATTACCTTACTCTTAGACATGGCTTCATCAATGTAAGTACCGAAGAAATAAATCACATTCGAGCGTATGCCTTTTTAACCATATTTATCTTACGGAATTTGTTCTGGTGTAGACACATTTAACTCCCGAGAGCCAGCAAGAGTTCGATTTCCACAAATATATTAGCAGATCACTCGAAGAAGATTTCAAATCTATCGTTGGAATAAGGTTGCTAATTTCATAATGGTTATTGCTCGACTAAAAACAACGTATTATGACATGAGAACTTGAAAATTGTTAATTTAATGCATGTTAGCAGAACGCTTATATCACATATCTTTTTTACTTCTTTGCAGTCCCATAGTGTGGTTCTTTGCAGTTTTGCTCCTTCTGACCAACACTCATGGTAAGCATGACATATTCAGGATTGTTTAAATCTTTGTTTGAAGTAAAAAATATCACTACTTTACTTAGATCTTATGTGGTAAATTTATTCAGAATTACCATATAAGCCTATAGTTCAGATAAGTTATGATTTTTTCGAGTCTTACCAGGAATTATCGTATATATATAAAGTTGTATGAAAACTTGTTATACATTTAGCTTGGAAAAATCATTTAAAAACATGTCTTAAATCATGCAAAAAATATGTTATAACATTTTCATGGGACTAAGTATATACTTTCATAAATTTGTGTATGTAAGAATATATCATGGCACTCTATCAATCTATCGGTATAAAACGATCGAATTATTCATTATAACTACTTTTGTATTGACAGATTGGTATGCATACTTATGGCTGCCCTTCATCCCACTTATCGTAAGTACTTATCTCATGTTGTGTATATAATCATTAGTCGATTGTAATAGTTAGTAAGATCTACCATTGCCACTAAAGTTCTTTGTCAAATGGCGCCTTAAGTTTTGGTGTACAGGTGGTGTCATGGGCTATGTAACGGTTTTACTAGCGTTTTTGTGTTAAGGGAATAAGAGAGGTTATAGTCATGGAGTGGTGTCTAGTTTTAAACTTTTCAGGGTTGTGGATTATGTTTCGTTTCTTTGTGGTGTATTATTAGGGGTCTCTAGTGAGTAGTGTGGTACAATTCTTAGTTGTGAAGGCGTTGCTTCATGTCGCGTGAGGTCGTGTTTAAGGCGTACTCTATTTTGTGTGTTGGTTTAGGGGTGTCATTGTACTTTCAAGCGTCTCGCTAGCTTTCAATTTTTAAAATATATAGCCGTTAAAATAAAGTCGGTGAACTAGTGAAGTATATGACTATGTGGTAACAGGACTCAATAGTCTAATTAGACTTTATTGTTAAAAATGCAGATACTACTTATTGTTGGAACAAAGTTACAAGTGATAATAACAAAGATGGGGAGAAGGACCCATGAAATGGCAGATGTGATTAAGGGTACACCAACTGTTCAGCCTGGGGATGATCTCTTCTGGTTTGGTCAACCTCGACTTGTACTCCTCTTGATCAACTTCGTTCTCTTTCAGGTTGACGAATTAATGCTCAATTCTGTAAATCAAATATCTTTTAGTGAGTATGTCCTTGTTGAAGTCATGTCATGATCTTAACATTTTCTTCTTGATTTTTACAGAATGCTTTTCAACTGGCATTTCTCTTGTGGAGTTGGGTAAGTCTTTAGTCCTCAGAACAAACGCATTGATGCTTTCCCGAACTAAACTCACACATAAGATTGTGGATTGATCGTTCTGTTTCTTATGGTGATAAATTGTTCTTTGTTTTTTCTTATAGTATACGTTTGGCTTCAAGTCTTGTTTCCACCATCGCGATGAAGACATTATAATCAGAATCACAATGGGGTGAGTTGTCTACTACGAGAATTCTCAAGCTTATATATGTGTCACTCATCCTGTATATGTGTAACTCATGTGCACGTCAAACAATTTTGTTGTAATAAACATAGCATACGTATTCCTGAGCTAAAAATGGCTTGTTTCTCGTTTTCAGGGTGGTGATACAGTTTCTTTGCAGTTACGTGACACTCCCTTTGTATGCATTGGTAACACAGGTAAAGTTTTGGTTAACTTCTACTATACAATCTTATAGCAGATTGTGAGGCTGTACAGTACCATCCGTGAATACACCCTTGTGAACAGTAAACATGATCTAACCTTTGCATTTTATGTTGGCTTTTCAACAGATGGGATCAAGAATGAAACCAACCATTTTCAGTGACAATGTATCAAAAGCCCTAAAAACATGGCATCACACAGCCAAACATCACGTTAAGCATGGCACCCATTCAGGTCTGAACTCACCATTCTCAAGCAGACCAGGAACACCACTTCATGGAAGTACATCCCCTATGCATCTTTTGCATAGACACCCAGAGGATAGTCTTGATAGTCCTTCAAATTCTCCAAGAGGCTCTGATTTTGAGCATGAAGGTTGGGCCAATGAGTCTCCTTCCACCCACCACCACAAATACAAAGAACATGAAAACTTATCAAGAGCCGAGGTGCCTGAACTAAGAGAAATTGAGATTCAAGAACCAAGCTCAAGCTCGACCAAATTGCCATCAGGGTCAAAACCAGTTAGGACTCAACAGGAGGATGAAATTTCGAATTTTTCATTTGGAAAAAGTTAGTAAATAATGTTCATCATAGTATATTTTTCATGACTACTTGAACTTTATGTACCAATTCCATGTGATGTATTTAGATAAGCTTCAACTCAGCTCAGAATCAGCTGATGATGTATAATTTCAATTTATTGAACACATAAGTTTCAACTCAGAATCACTTGGTGATGAATCAAACAACTTATTCCAACTCAATACTAGTTAAAATGATTGCAATAATCAAACAACTTATTCCACATTCGGTCCGGTCTCAGTCTAGGTTTTTTGTTGAATTCAGTCTCGGTCCGGTCCGGTTTTCACCCGATGAGCACCCCTAATCTAGTGTGTCAAATCAGCCAAAACATTTTGAGTCTAAAGGTCAAAGGCGGCCATGTGCCATAAAAGACTCGGGACCAAATGGACCATGACATAAAAGAACACTGTCCCAAATGATTCCAATATTTAAAGATTTTTGGTAGCTAGTATTGCCACTGGTTGATTTAATATAAATATGTAGCGAATCTGAAAAAATATGTAACATTATCTGTTTTGCTTTGCCTAAAAAAATGCTAAAGATTGTAGTTCATTCCAAAACTGAAGGTACTACTCTCAGTGACAGTCCAGGCAAGATGAAAATATTGGTAACTTTTTTCATCAAAGTTCATCAATTTGGCTTTGTAAAGTAATATTTTAAGCATTTGGTTGCTAATTAGTAGTATGAAACCTGCATGCTGTATTTTCAAAAGCATATATAGGCACATCCGTACGTAAATCTAGATATATTAGCCTCAAAATGAAAGTTCAACAGTCCGATATGACAAAACAGCCAAGGCATCATTCTTGCTATAAGGATCATTCCCAAGGTCCACGAGCTAAAAACCTAACTATTGTGATCCAAATGGGTTCAAAAGTAAACAAAATAGATGATACACATACCAAAAAATAATTAAACATTTTCACTCGCATCTCTTTCAGATTCATCTGTTTTACTTTTTGCTCCTCCACCTATCAACCTCTCTGTCGCCAACCTTTCCTCCAATGCCCGAGCACCTCTTTCCCTGTAATTATATTATTGACACATAAAAAACAGAAACCACAATCAATTTGTTATGTACACGAGAAATATTTTACAAAAAGTAACACAATGACCAAAAAACAAAACAAAATTTACATTAGAAGATTCAACAGTGGAAGTTTTAGCATGTATGAGTTGTCCTTAAACTTAAAAGTTCTTAATTTTGAGTAATGTGTAATACCTATAATACCCTTCACAAAACTTAAATTCTCACATACAAATTCAATCAATGTTGCCTTAATAAAAATACTTGCCTTAACAATGTTTCCATCCAAAATTTCAGAAAAATGAGATTTTTTTTTTTTTTTTTTTTTTTTGAATGTTTCTAAGAAAAGGAGACTTTTTTTGTATTTGATCCCAACATCAATAATTTATAGAAATTCATACACAAACTCTACTATATCAGACACCATATTTAAAAAAAATTATCATTGTTAGTTAATTGTTGATGAAAATGAATAACCACAATACCACAACTATAAATGTTTGTCGCTATAACATCCCGTTGCTATGCACGGGTACTCGTCTAGTATTCTTAAATGGCATGACAAATTGACTTGTATAATCCATGTAGTGACCAAAAACTAAATTACCTTCTCCTAGTTGCCTCAATGGGGTCAGAACCAGGCAATGTAGTACTGCCAACCGTGTATCCTCTGCCATCAGTCGATGCTTCAGATCTTCCACAAAGCATTCGATCAAATATTGAAGCCATAGGATCAATCGCTGGTCTGCAAAAGCAAGTTATGTCATTAACTGAGAAAACATATGTGGGCTAGGAAGGTTTTACAAGTTTCAATCTATCAAAAAGTTATATTTCCATTTTGGACGTCTCACTAATCAGCTTCTCCATTTTGGGGGAAATTAGTTAATTATGATGTTACTCTGGGACCATGTGGCCATGTTTATTTGTAATTACAGGTGGTAATTTTGGAGGCTATAGTTACAAATGGGTCAATTTGCTCAAGCATCACCCGAAGTGTATTCGGAAGACAAAAACATCCTAAATAACGTACCAAAAAGAAGTATGTCATTATTGTAATGATAGGTTTGAAGATCATGTTTAACACGGTAGCTATTTATAAAAACACAAGTGTTTGTGGGTCAACGACTCAACATAACCCTTCTTGACCTGTATAAAAAACTTATCCGTTTTGACCTGCTACCAGCCCGCCCGACCAGCCAAATTTGACAACTAATATTTTAGGTACTCCTACACAAGAAGGAAGTGACCTCAGTGAAAGGCTAGCCACTTCAGACTGTTAATATATGAAACAGATATTGTGTAGTCATACGCTTTTCTCTAGAAGCATCAACTTCCTCAGATGTTAAAAATATTCTTGAATAAAGATTAAAGAATGCGCACTCTGAGATATCCAATATTAGAACTACCCCAAATCATGCGCTTTATAGATGCAATGGTCAAGGTCCACATTGTCAAATGCAGAACTGCAAAAATTACTTTGGGCCCACAACATCACCATATTTTGTCGTTAATAAAGGGTTTGTATCATTGACCAAAATTCAAAACATTTCCACACTAAATTCACCCTGTTGAAAGTGTCAGTTTCTATGGGACGAGGGGGGTACAACCTAAATATGGTTGACTTCCATTTAAAAGGTCAAAATACAGAAGTAAAAGTCCTTGAATTACCTCACAAGTTCAGGGAAAAAAGTAGAAAATGCAAATTCATCACTCGGGTCGCCCTTAAATCCTGTTTCCTGTTTCCTTTGAAAGTATCTGAGGTAGATCCAACCATTATATGTACCAAATATCAAGATCGGCAAGTATGTTGCTGCCTCTTCAGAAACGCAGCTTAAAACAATAGCTAATAATAACATGATGGATGGCAACCACTACATAACAGAAAAACAAAAATGTACATGAAAATATTAGTTTCATGGGATAAAATAAGCAACTGTGATATCACTTATCAGAACAGCAGTAGGTGGTATCAAAGACTCATAGAAGAACTGGCGAGATTGATAGAATGGGCGACACCTCAATGCAGGTAATTTGTGTGGTCGTGTTATTGGACTAAAATATACTTTTTGTCCTAAAACTAAATTTTAAAGATTATGAGTGAGTCATATATGATTACAAAGCTATATTAGTTTAACTATCACCCATAGGACCCAATTCCTTTGAAGCTAAGTTCCATTTCACCCATATGAACGGCTAGAGGTAAAAAATTAACCCAAATACATCCATCCATTAACAATTATATAGGACTGAAACAGTCACCTCTAGACGCCCTCTAGATTATCACTTTATAGTTTTAGCCATTCTTCTCTATTAAGTCATAAACAAACAACTTTCATATGATTTTCGGAATTCAGTTTTTTTTTCCATATTAAGTTAATTAACTCAAATTCAAACGTCACCTAAGTTCGTATGTTTTGTACCTTCATTTTAAGTCTTAATGATGGCAATTCTTGGTCTGGAATTATCTGCTTGAGACCAACTAAGAGCCCTGAAAGTACCCCACTGAAGCCACAAAGAGGGAAATAACTAACAGAAAAGAGGAAATAATTATTAGTGTCGTGTATATCAGGTACCCCAATAACTTGGAAACACAAACAAGGAAGACCAAGTAAACAAAAGGAGACATGAAATATATATGCATCACTTACAGATGATTTTCTTGCATGGTTATATAGTACAAGGAGATGGCCGTAATGAAGACACAGACAGAAGTCAAAAAATTGACAATGAAAATGAACTTTAAGAACTCTCGAGAACCCCAGATGGGCTCAAGAATCTTCCCAATGAAAAGAAGACCAATTGTGCTGCTAATAACCTGTTAAGCAAATGTCATGTAGCAATTTATAAAAAAAAAAAAAAAAAAAAAAAAAAAAAAAAAAAAAAAAAAAAAAAAAAAAAAAACCTGCTATATTTTATATGTTCAATTACAAAAAAGATCCATACCCCATGTAATGTTTGCTCTATATAACCAGCTGTTATGAGATTCCATCCAAATGGTATTGTCCTGTAATTTATAAAAAGAAAGACAATGTAAGTGATAGTAATAAAGGATGTTAATGAAAAATACCATGCGTTAAATTCACATATGTTTTTGCAACTAGAAGAGTTAAAGAAAAGCGGGGTTTATGTGACAATGAACCCAAATAGCATGACTACATGCTAAACTTTAACAGCTGTATTAAAATAAACTTTATAGTTTATAACCTCGTTCAATTCATTACTCTAAATCATGCCACAGCAAAAGATGCGACAATACGACATTTAGATAGATACCATAAGCTCGCCAATATATTTCAAATAATCTTTTAAACCAAGGTTCAATAAGCAAGAAACAGCATATCAGATGGCTGACTTTTTTTTTACTACTTGTATATACTTGACATGCTAAGTTGCTATCCTTGGTGGTATGATCATTCTAGGAACATCGAGTAGCCTATAATGAACCAGCTAAAATTATTGGGTACCTTTTTAGCCAGGTGACTACGAAACATTTAAAGACCCAAAAGGTAAGAAACCACAGTTAACCAAATAAAAATAAAAATTTAAAGACCATATGTGATGCTTTGACAGAATGTCGCTCTGTAAAGTTAAGATGAGAAGGCGCTCTGTAACTTTCATATTTAAGAACGAACATATGTGATGCTTTGACAGAATGTCTATAGAGTCCAGACTAGCTTAGACATTTCAGAATATTCAGAACTGATTTACTACAGCAGATTTGATTTTCAAACAAAAAAAGTTCGAACTCCAGATTAAGTTAGCTTGAACTGTCACAAAATAACAGTGAATTTTTCTAAGAGTAAATAGAAAAGACGTGTCAATATTTTACACATTGAACACACTGATAATTTAATAAACACACTGAAAAAAATTATAATTTAACCAACCTTATAAAGCTACATATTTATACATATGAAAAGCAAAAACTATAATTCTGTACTTGTAATGATATACTATAAGGAACCTCATTGCATTATACAAACTCTCATGAGCAGTGTATGCTAAGTTGCTAACCTGCTGATTATGGTATTTTGGTAGTAATCTAGGTACAGTTGGCTAACTTAGAAAGTTATCAATATAAAAAAAATTACAATTAGACACACATATATATTGACAAGAACCTACAGCAAGTAACTTTATCTTTGATTAGTCTAAAAATTATTCCGTAAGAAAGACTGTACGTGGATATCACTCCAAACCTAATTGCGTTGATTTCCATAACAGTCTACAGGACACATAACAATATAAATTGATCTTATCATTCCATCATAGAAAGTCCTGGTCTTTTTTTTTTTTTTGGTAGAGAAACCACAGAAGCCGGTTCCATCTTTATCATAGAAACACAATTCAAATCAGTCATCTTATTTTCAATAAACAATCCTAGATAATATTTTCATAACTACATCGTCAAGCAGTCAGTAAATAGTGTAATTGTCATATTTCAATATCCCTTTGGATTGTTAGTGAACAAAGGAAGCCGGTCCAAAGATGCAATTGTGAAAGCAACTTTTCTTCAGCATTAGGCATGTTACTCAAATTACCGATCTGCTTGATTGCACAGACTCCGGTAGGCATATTACCTATTCAGATTCTAGTAGCACGAGGTAGCATGAATCAAGCCCAATGCAGTAACCTGGTGTAATACATATTTGAACTGGCAACATTGGTCCTCGATCTTTATATCAATAAGTATGTATTGGCAAGAAAATTTACCATCGAAATGTTGTGATTGCCTACTTGATCTATGCATAGTTATACCTAAGAAAGTAGAGAGATTGTTAAAGGCTCTCGTTTCGTAGAGTTTTGTGACCAGACTCTTATTTGGCTCTCTAGATCGGCAAACTATCACTCGGGGTCTATTTCCATTAACTAAATCAGTTGCGCATAATCATTCCATATCAGATCAAGCAGACGCAGACAACAAATCAATAACTTTATCCCACTAAACGCGCAAGAATAGTCTAATACAATCAATTACAACATACAAAAAGTACAAATAAAAAAAAGGAATACCTAGCAGGAATAAGTGCAAGATAAGTAAGAGCAGAAGGAAAGATCTGAACAGCAATGTACCCACACACAAGTACAGCCGTTAATCCTTTACATAGACGCGTAAATCCCGAAAACAAATTCGCACCCTAACATTGAAAAAAACATAATAAAATTCAACTGGATCAAATGTAGTACTGAATCAATGAAATTTATAAAACAAAGAGGGGAACTTACTGTTGCAGAACTCATGTTGGATTTAAGGTTAAATGATTTGGGGAATTTGGTTTTTAAGGTGGGAGAGAGATTGGTAGATCTTGTTTGTTTGAGTTGAATTGGGGTTGAGTGAGAATGAAGGTGCCAAGTTATTGTCACGTTTGATGGAACTCAAAGTCGACACAAAACAAGTAAAGTATAAATTACCCGAGTCGCCCTCGAATATACTATACTAGTACAGTAATATTTAGAGAAAATGAGTGACCGCGCGTTGCGGCGGGAGTGTTTAGATATGTGTTTTGTGTTGTATTTTTGTGTTTTGCGTGTTATAGGTTTTGTTAAAGTTTGTGGATAAACATTAATAATTACATTACTATAATTGAATTCCAGATCTCGGGATTGAACACGTATCGAATGAGTATTAAGGGATAATAATAAATATATTTATATATTTATTATTTCAACACAAGTCCTTTAACGACCGTTAGTATTTTAATAGAAAAGGACGAACGACCGTTAGACGCAAATAAGGAAAGTATATTGTTTAAGGAATTTGGTAACCCAAGAAGGATCCATAGACCCTCGTTGGGTTATTGGTCGGCCGAACATCACAAAGGGGGCATCCCTTGCCCTAACTTGTTTCCAAAGTTTCTTAAACACTATATATACAAAACCTAGGGTCATTGTTTCATAACTGTGCACACAATTATCCCTAAGTTTTTCTCTCTTCCTTCTTTGTATCAAAACCAATCGACCAACCCTTTTAGGGATCTTGGATCGATTTTTGAGCATAAAAAATTATTACTAGTGTTTTACTAGCATAACCTTGACATGGTTTAATTCGTGTGTACAAGAACGAGGTAATTACTCACCATAGTAATTATCAAGGGATTGATTAAGAAAAAGGTAAGGGGTTAATCACTGATCCATATAAACCCTAATTAGGGTTCATCATATTGTTCAAGATTATTAATTGATTCTTGTTTTGCTAGAATCACTAAAGGTACGTTCTTATTTAAGTTTATGTTAATCTTTATATGTTATAGTTGTTCCTACGCTTCCGCATATGTGTTTACATGTTTTATGATTGTCATGGTATTTATATTCTAACAGTGGTATCACGAGCTTGCTATAACATGTAATTGATTACATAAAACAAATTAGGGTTCTTTTGATTGTTTTAGATACATGTAACTGATTACATAAAAAACGAATTTTGATTGTTTTAGATACATGCTAGGTTGTTTTTATAGATCTAGGGTTCTTTTAAATTTCTTAAACCCTAAAAATTTGGGGGGTCGATTACCTCTTTATCCAAATTAGGGTTTGTGGTTTTTAATATTAATTGGATTAGAAACCCTAGGTTGCCTACATGTTTATGTGTTGATTGGGCGTATCCTTGACCTTACTGATAATTGTTATGCATAAATCTGTGACAAAACATGCATGTTAGTCATGGATTTTTTGATTGATTTAATTGTTATGGTTTATCACATGTTAATTTAGATAGATCTTATATTGGAGAAGACCTCAATTAATTAAAATCAATTTATGTGCTATGTGGTGTATGATTAACTATGGCCTACGCAATTGATTCATCAATGTATGTGGCTCACTTCCTTCAAGAAGGGAAGACCTTAGTTGATTATATGCATATTGGAAACCTATAATTGATTTGATTAGGGTTTATCTAATCAAGCTTGCATGTTGCTAATTGTTTCATCTTTATAATTGTTATGTGTATTAGTTGATTAATTTGTCTTTTATTACTTGTTTTATTGTTTTATTTGTTGGACATGTTGTAAGCAATAAAAGGGTAATTTTTATAAAGAAAATTAATTGGACTAATAATGGTGAAACCTTAAGTGATAAATTATGATTCTTGCAAGGTCTTATGTGCCGACAGTGGTTCGCTCCGCACGGTAATTGGCTCCCAGGCGAGACTAGCAAGATTCATACTTTATTACATGTTTTAAGATTTAATTCATAAACTTTTGCTTGATTGATGTTTTTGTACGTATGGTTTTAAAAGTAAGCCTTAAAAAGACAAATTCATAGTGATGGTAAGAAGGTTTGGAAAAAGCCTAGAGTCTACCTTGGTTACTACACTTATGAATGCGTCTAAGACGACTTACTTACATCTCCATTCTTTGTACAATATCATCTTAAGGGTGATTTACCTCAATTCCACTTTTGTGGATGATAATTGTAGGTACTTCTTTAATTGGTGAACCCGATACCTCAAGTAAAACTTTTTGACTTAATCTTTGCAAATTGGTAATTAAAAAGGTTTTGAAAACTTATGTTATGAAGATGAGTGCATGCATCTTCGTATATGTTTTGATTGTCACGTCAAACTAAATACCCTAAAATTTAAGTTACATGCCATCTAACTATAAGAAACACTTGAAGTTATTATTTGGTAAACGTGAGACGCAGGCTAAATTTTAATGACAAGGTAAAATTCTGTTAATGCGTGAGACCATATATGGAGATTTTACAGTTTCTAAGTTAGACGACTTAATTAAGTTGTGCGTGAGACCTAGAATTTAAGGCATGAGATGGGATGAAACATGATTACATTGCAAATTGATGAATCAATTTGATGTAATTCCCATAATGATCTAGGAATTGGAAAATTGTTTGCCAATTATTGTTCGACAGATTATCATCTTTTATACTTTCATTACTAGCAGATCAACTGATGTAGTGAAATCTATGAAAAGTTGGATCCTAGATTTTCAAGAAAATTAGTTGGTTATATGAATATATCCTTGGGTATTATATTTTCTTGGAAATATGAATTATCGAAAATACTAAAATTGAATTTTGTAAATTCTTTTAAGTGTATTAATGCAACATTAAAACCGTAAACGTAAGTTATTTTTTTATCAAGTAAATTGATCTACACCCGTATGGGTTTTTGGTTAGAGTCAATTTTACTAAAAGAATAAACCAAGTCTTCTTTCCATTAGGAGAAGTGTGAGACTTAATCCTATTCTTTTTCATGAATGAGAAAGGTATAATAGGAAAATTAGAAATTGTCTAAATTCTAAATACATAACTCATAGCAACTTTAATAGTTAAGAAAAATTACATATTTTCCATAAGAGATTTTATTACCTTCTTTGGTAACCAAATTCTCCTGTAACATTTGGTTAACTGGAAAACATGTGTAATCATTTATGAGTTATTAAATTAGAATCTAGACGAACCGCAAAATGATAAAAGACAAACTAGCATATTTTATCTAGTTGTTTTGCTTTGATTATTTAAAGATACTACATACAATTGTTGGAATGGTAGATCTATTCAGGAAGAAATTGCATGCCCAGTTTTTTCAAGTTAATAGTTTGGGATGTGACGAATCACATTTACGTAGTAGATTACATTCTTTGAGTACCTAAGTAATTGTTACGAATGGGTTTTCTCAAAGATGTAGGAAAGTGAATAGCACACTATGTCCTTTCACTGGTTAAAAGAAACATTTAGAATGTTGTCAAATTCAGTGGAAGGATTGTGTTCGTATTACTGAATAAGGAATTATAGTAATAATTTCTAATTCAGTGGGAGTTATTAGGAATGTTATCTTGGTAGTAATCTGCTTTATCTTTGAATATCTCAAGATAAATACTTTCCAAATATAGATACTAAATTTTCAAGGATAGTCATGTACGTTTCCTTGTTAATACAGTAGTTATATATCTACAAGTTATGCTAATATAATTGACACAATCATATTGTTCATATTAACAAACACATGCGTGTTGTTTATATGGTACATGGTGTTGTTATATATCTACAAGTGGAAGAAATCTTTATTGTGTGCAAGGTACAATACATAAGAATATGATTTAGAGGATTCTCTTGACTGCAAAGTAAGAGACTCATATTCTAATATGACTAATACACATCTAATCCAAGAAACACTTGGTGTTGCAATTTAGCTTAAGGGAGACCTTGACTAGATTATAACAACAAGGTGAATTTCCATGATTACGTGAGACCATACATGGATAATTTACTATTTCTAAAATTAGATAGATATTATAACATATGTCAATATGATAACTAGACAACTTCAACTATAATATTTATGTGTTATTACAATGACATAAATAAATGAAGTAAATAAATTAACTTGAAATTACTATTGAAATCAAATGGTGGTGTTTAAGAATACTTTAGTTATACTTGTTTATATCTTCTTATAAACAAAGTCTTTTAAGTATTACAAGACTTATAATAAAGTAAGACGTTAACTTGTTATGTTTTTTAATTAAGACGTATACAAGAAGTCATTGAATTGATCAATCTTTTATATAATAAAATAAAACCTCTATTGGGAATTTTGCATTTCAAAAAAATCAATTCATACCTGATTTAGTAATAATTTTATTTAAAAAAAATTATTTTCTTATTAAGTAATATTTTATATTTATCCATAACACAAGTAGAAGATATATAAGATATTTAAAAAAAAGATTATTTATTTTATATTTATCCACAACACAAGTAAAGGATAAATATAAAAAATATAGATAAGATGCAATTAACAATATGATTAAAATTTTTAAATAATTATTTTAAAAAAAAAATTAAAAACCCGCGCGTGCGCGGGTATTATAACTAGTGATTAATAACGTATAGTGAGATTATAACACGGTTATGTTTTGATGAGACATGAACATGAAATGACTTGGTCAAAAGTACTTGTGTTATAAAGCATGCAATTGGTTTGGAAATACTATTATACCATTAAGTTGATTTAGTTGGTAAATAGGTATACCAAAAGAATTATGGTTATCTTATACATTGTTAGATTGTCTTACAATATTTACTCTAATGAAATACCACATATTTATGGTATGATCGGTTAGGGAAATCAAACTCTTGTTATATTGTTTAATTAAAGATAGCTATGACTTGTTTTCTTCCAAAAGTTATTAATGTTAGAAAATTGAGTATTGATTAAATATACTCAATTATACTCCTAGAAGATTTATAAGACACTATTGAATTATGAAATGTGATGAATCACATTAAGTCTTAAATTGGAGTTCTGAATTTTTTAAACTACTTATGTGTAGGTCATTAACAAAAGAATGTCAGAAAGTGTCAATGTATATGTCCCATAAGAGAACATTGATTGTTGCTTTAAAATTGTATATGTCCCATAAGAGAACTAAAGGCAAGTGGGAGTATTTTATCTTGAAAAGATAAAATTACAAGATACGTAATCTTCTAAAAACACACTAGTGAAAATCATGATAAGACTAAACATGTAAATGATAAACCTCAAGATGATGGAATTCTCATTCATAAAACCACTTGAATATCTCATATATTTAATTAATATGTTGATGATTATATGATGTAGTATTACCAAAATAATGAATTGGGTAAATTACTCATACTATGAATGTTATAGATGTTGTTCATAAAGATATTCAAATTTTGAAAATTTGGTTTATCTTAATTCTTAATTGCTAGAGGATAAAGATGAGTTTATTCAAAGATAATGTAACCCTAGTGGTTTAAATCTTTGTGAAGAAATCATATGGACAAAATTGTACACATATTTTAATGCATGTCTTATGACAAGATTATTAATCATACTTAAGCAATTAACTATGATTGAATACTCTTTCTTAAGCACATTAAAGATACAAAGATGGTAATTGTCATGCTTATTTTCATGTATATGAAACTTGACAATGAATATCAAAACTCTTTCTTTTATGATTACTTGAGCGAGGACGATAAGTAATCAAAAGGAGTGTATGAATTCAAGTAAATCTTTGGAAGTGTATAAAGTGCAATAATCCATGAATGGATAAATGCATGCATCTAGGAGATTAATCTTATGTTTAATTATTAAATCCATGTTTTGATTTATAATTGAAATAAGATAGTTTCTAAGTATTCCTGAAAGCTAGTGGGAGTATTATGTTTGATTTACTAAATCAGATATGTTGTAGAGCAACATTCCATATAAATAAAACGTTGGATTTAGTTTGGAATGAAACTTTATTTGAAAGATTTAGAAAATAAAACATACAACCTTGGAACAAAGGTTTATTATTTAATAAACATGTGTGGTAAATAAATTCTAATAGAACATGATATATCATTTAGAAAATGGATATATATTTTTGAAAAGATATAACATGAATGAAATCTAAGTCTGACTGAAGGATTTTTCATGTGCATCATATTATTGTTGTATCATGCTTAAATGCTAAATGATTTAACAATATTTGATATCCAATTAAAAGTTATTATGTAACTTGTGTAATGAATATTCTAATGAAATATAGTTGGACTTAGAATAATGATCCTCAACCTGGAATTGCTCCTAAATTTTAAGTATAAATAATATGACAAATTGTTGCGTAATTGTTATAGTTGACAATAAATCTTGAAAGATTGAAAGGCGTCAAACATTACACAATGAATATTAAGTTTACGGAATTTTAAAGAGCATATTGTGGTTTATATACAATGATGCTAGTTTAATTGAGATGACACTCAATAACTAGTCATGGAAGGATTTTATCCTTATTAATAGCCATGTGAACTAGTTGTGCTCAACTAAGAGCATAGTTGCATTATACATTAAAGAATTATAATACTTTAAACTTTAAAATGTTTGAAAGTTTGATTGTCATAAATTGGTGATTGAGGATGCCACACCATTTATGAAATATTATGTGGCTATCAAGATAGTTGGATGTACACATACAAGAATTTTACTTATTGAATTCTCGAAATAAGTATTCTCAAAATTCGGATAGATCAAAGTTAGATGAAGTAATGCCTTGTCAACAAGTATGATTGTCATTACTTGAGGCATAATTGTCAACAAGTCATTACTTGAGACAAAATTCATTAACTAGAATTATCATGCATTGATCTATTTTGGTATTTGGATAAGGGATATTAAGCAATTATTATTTATAATTAATTAAAGTACTTTGTACGTTTGTTTTTATTAATAATAGATTGTATCTTATATTTACATGTTTAAATCCGTGAATAACTTATGTTGTTCTAAATTGTCCGTTGTCAATTAATGATATGGGAATATCATTAAACTAAGACAAATCTGAGTATTGGTTAGAATATACTTGAAAGTATATTGATGCATTGACATACCAATTTCACATGATATTCAACGAATTGAATATAGGACTTATCCCAACTACATGAGTTTACTTTATGGATCTTGTCATTAAGTAAATCATGAAAATAGTTATCCACAGACTTGAGATACTAGATAAGTGTCATGGATGTAGTGCATTTCTGTGAAGCAATTTACCGCTATCCGTAACTGGTAGTTATAAGGATTGTTTTCAGAAGTATTGCAAAGTTCATGGGTTATTACTGGTAGTCAAGAAAGAATTTGTTTCTTCAAATTTGTTTTGAAGTTTAATACTGCTAGGCCCCTCATAGGATTGACAAGATGTTTGCGTGCGCATGCCCAAAGTCTATCTGGAATACGTTCAGATGTTTTGGTAATCTTGTTCAATCATAAACAACGAGAAACAGAATTGTTAATTAAAGAATGACTATGATCCATATCTTTATTAACGTGGTATTAGTAACAAAAGGATAATAATAATGATGAATCATTAAAGGTTTTCCAGGAAACCTAGCTCTAATTATACTAGGGGCATTGGCGTGTTGCTAGACGCTAACCAATGTCATTGTACTATTAATAGATATCCAAGTGGGAGCTGTTAGAGTTTGTGGATAAATATTAATAATTACATGACTAGAATCGAACTTGAGACCTCGGGATTACACACGTATCGAATGAGTATTAAGGGATAATAATAAATATATTTATATATTTATTATTTCAACACAAGTCCTTTAACGATCGTTAGTATTTTAATAGAAAAAGTCTAACGATCGTTAGATGCAAATAAGGAAAGTATATTGTTTAAGGAATTTGGTAACCCAAGAAGGATCCATAGACCCTCCTTGGGCTATGGGTCGGCCGAACATCGGGGGCATCCCTTGCCCTAACTTGTTCCCAAAGTTTCTTAAACACTATATATACAAAACCTAGGGTCATTGTTTCATAACTTTTGTGCACACAATTATTCCTAAGTTTTTCTCTCTTCCTTCTTTGTATCAAAACCAATCGACCAACCCTTTTAGGGATCTTGGATCAATTTTTGAGCATAAAAAATTATTACTTGTGTTTTACTAGCATAACCTTGATATGGTTTAATTCGCGTGTACAAGAACGAAGTAATTACTCACCATAGTAATTATAAAGGGACCGGTTAACAAAAAGGTAAGGGGTTAATCATTGATCTATATAAACCCTAATTAGGGTTCATCATATTGTTCAAGATTATTAATTGATTCTTGTTTTGCTAGAATCACTAAAGGTACGTTCCTATTTAAGTTTATGTTAATCTTTATATGTTATAGTTGTTCCTATGCTTCCGCATATGTGTTTACATGTTTTATGATTGTCATGGTATTTATATTCTAACAGGTTTAACGGCTTTAAAAGTTTGGTGATATTCCAATATTTGTTTGTGACGTATGATATTATTTGTTATAATGTTGTAATATCGTTTTATGTATGTTTTGTGTCTTTATTTTTTTAGATGTTGTTAGTTTTGTTAGTATTTTTAAAATTTTTGCATTTTTTATTTTTTTATTATTTTTTTATTTGCCTAATGTAAACTGTCGTGTAATTTGGGTTAATTTGTATTTGTCTATGCAAAAATTACGTATATAGGCTATGCAAAGTGAAGTAAAGGATTGAAGCATTTTTTTGCAAAGTTGTACCGAAGATGTGTAGAAGCACAATTCTATATAACATGAGATGATGTAAAGTAAATATCCAACTGCTATAAATTATAAATGAATGAACACAAACTAATCATATGTTAAATATACCATTTCAGTGGATTCATTCATTTACAACCTTGTTTTCATGTTGTCTGTTATTCCCTCCCAAATTGCAAGACAAAGAAAATTAGATTCTAAACACACAACATTGCCGTTGCATTAGTTTTGTTGAAACAATACCATGCAACATGCAATTTTGCATCTTTAAGAGGTGTGCCGCGCCTATTTCAAATGTCATCATGTATGCTCCGTCCCTGCATTTCCACACAAAAAATACGCGTTTTCACTCATCACCAAATGCGCCTGCTTTGGTTACTTTAATTTAATGGGTAAAAGAAGTACCACATATGCAACAGCTATTTGTGTTGCTTGGTTTCTGCTTTAAACATTTTTATGTGGATACCATTGATATTTACATGATTAATTGTTTATGTAGTTTGTTGTTTAGCTTATTAAATTTCAGCTTTTTGTATTTGCTTATTACCTGCTTATGTTAAACTGCTTTTTCCATTCTTATGTTTTTCCTAGCTTCTCTATTGGGTTTTAGATTTTCCCTAAGAATTTTATAATTTTTCAAGTTGTTCTACTATTTTTCTAAGATTTATTTTATAATTTTAGTATTTAATTCATATTAAAAAAATTAAAAAGCAAAAAAATATTTTTCTTTTTTCTAAAATTTTCTTTTAACACTAGGAACTTAGAAAAATCATTTTTACATCCGTAGGGCTAGTGTAGCATTAAATTCACGTTTTATGTTGCGCACTCGTGTAGTTTTTAATTAACAATCGCGTTTTGAATTTTAGTTTATGTTTTAGGATTCTCGATACCTAATTTTGTTTCCCGTAGTGTTTTAGGACTTCCCTAGTTTACCTATTCCCTTTTATTTCCCCTTAGGTTGTTTATAATTCATTTACGTTTGATAAATTTCAAATTTCCGTTAATTTAACGTATCACAAAACCAAACAATCCTTCCAACATACAAGATTTTAATCTCAATCTCACTCGAAGCTTTCCATTCACACCTCGTTGGGGTACGACCCGGGAAGTCACTTCCCGGTCTCACAATTTAATATCACTTCCACAAGTTTTGCGAGGTAATCTTTTTCCTAAAAGGTTTACTCGTATTACTTCACGTCTATTTGTCTCACGATAAATTAGACCTCACGTTTGTTGATATATTGATAAATTGTTTTTGCACACACCAAAACACAACAAATCAATTCCTTTTGTATTTTTATATTTTATAAAAGCAATTAAAATCTCGGGTTTTGGAAGAGTGGGCGAAATTAGTTGCTAGCCAACTAACCCAATTTACTAAGATGCAATCAAAATAAAATAACAGAAATGAAAATAAATCTAATTATACTAATGTGGTGTAAACAATGATGAAGAAAGTTGTGTTTACTTAGATTTCATTACTCCCTAGATATCTTTTACAGGTTGATAGCTTGTTACAATTGCATGGATGACGGGTCATATTCCTTAATACTAGTCGTAGGGTCGTGTACAATATTCCCTAACTCTATAGGATCCTACTTCACTCCTATGTCGAGCCGTTAGAAGCTCCTAACATGGGATCATTAGAATTCTCCTACGCATTAAATACAACCAAATATCGTAGTACACCTCCGATCATGTTTCTTAAGACGTTCAAGCAAGTTACCAATGGAAGTCTGCCAGTTTTCTTAAGCCTAACATCGAATACAATCATCCATAACAACTATAAACAAACAAGCAACCCATAATTAACATATAGGTTTCACTACATCTAAGTAAACACAAAAGAAATCTAGCCGAGCATGTTAAATCGAAGACAAGCGTAAGATATATTCAAACAACACATAGACATATTGATTGAATTGAAAGAGTACTTATCTCAAATTGAACATGAAAGATTCAAAGGGTTGAAACCCTTGAAAAAGCTGGAAAATTCGACTTAGGGTTTTTCCCTCAAAGTTGCACACCAATGAATGAAATTTGGAAAACTATATATAGATTACAATGGGTGACGGCGTCATGTAATGGGTTGTGACGCCGTCAACTCGCCGCCTATAATGAAATCGTATTGCCTAGATCCACTTGTGACGCCGTCATGTGTAAATTTCTTCTGGGCCGTCACTAATACTTGGACCATGACGGCCTTGGGTGACGCCGTCATCTCCTATGCATAAAACTCTCTGGATCGTCACGTGTATTGTCCACATCCACCTCTTTTGTAACTCTTGACGCCGTCATTAAGGAACTTGTGACACCGGCAGGTACTGTTCCCAGCAAGGAAAATTAAGACTTTGCCATTTACTTCACTTTTATGCTCCAAAAACGTTCAAAATGCTTCCTTTTTCATATTTCTCTCCAAAAGTACCTAAAATGACAAAAGGAACGATTTAGGGCAATATTTGATCAAATAATCACGAATCCAGGCTTAAATGACCTCTTAAAAGTGGTTCACTTTTCGCCTCATCAATGAGTATTTCACCAAAAGTTCCTCTCCAAAGTTACACACTAATGAATAAAAAATCAAAAACTATATATAGATTTACAATGGTGACGGCGTCACCTTTTGATGGTTGACGCCGTCATCTCGCCGCGGCTAGGGTTTCTTGTCGTCCAATCCAACTTCTTGACGTCGTCACTTTGTAGGAGTTCTGGGCAGTCACGCTTTAGAGAATACACGTGACGGCCTACTTCTAGTAAAGGGTGACGTCGTCACGTTTAAATACCCAAATTGTCTTCTGGCGCGTCAAGTGTAAATGTAATATCCACCTTTTGTCACAAAGGGTGACGCCGTTACTTTGGAATAGGTGACGCCGTCAGGTGCAATTTCTAGCTTGGATTCTTGACTTTGTCGTTTTCTTCACTTTTTGCTCCAAAAACGTCTAAAATGATTTGTTTTCCATAATTCTCTTCAAAAGTACCTAAAATGACAAAAGGAATGATTTAAGGTAATAATTGATCATATTATCACGACTTAAGGCTTAAATGACCCCTTAAAAGAGTAACAAATTTCACCCATCAAACAAACATTTGCAACAAATATTATAACTCAATTTTCATTTAACCACCTGAATTTTCTTTTCAGTGAGCTTTATTTTATTTTTTTTAATATGATATTCATTTATCAACCTCATATTTTTAGTTTAAGGCTTTTCTTAATATGTGATCTCATAGTTTTAGTTTAAGGCTTTTCTTAACATGCGATATTGCTATGTATCTTGTAAGAGTTCCCCAACCAATTGTTGTTGTAGTGCCTACCATATACATTTGTTATCAAATATGCATTTGTGTCATTTAACATTAAATATTCGCTCGGCCCATCACGAGAAAAAAAAAATATAATTATGAGATTCTAAGGAAAAAATAATTAAAAAAAATCGATACTTTACAAACCAAAATTGGAGCTTTACTTCATAATATAAAGTTGTTGAAATTCTGTTTGTTATACATCTCAATAATTTTTGAGATAACTCACTTATTGTAAACATGGTTTATTTAATGTTCTTTACTCAGGTTATATGTTAAGTTGTTTCACATATATTTTTTAGGAAGGAGATCCCCTCAAGTTGTAAAAGCAGCTTGACTCAAGGAATGTGAACCATTGGATTTGATCCAATAGCTCAAATCAAAAGAAGTTCTTTTGATTTGAGTCATTGGATCAAATCCAATGGCTTACAAACACCCAACTTGAGTCAAGTTGTTTTTTCTTTTAACTTGAGACAATCTTCTTCCATTTTTTTAAGTCGGCAAGTTCCCTCTACAATATCAAAGCCATGTAATAAAGTAGGCATTACATAAAATAAATAAGCAACCTTGATGGAATATGCATCACACATCACGTAATAACATTGCTATATATTGCAATACGACTTTTGGTAGTTCACTGTAATTCTATAATGACACTTGCGAGATAACCTCTCGTTTTTAAGTCAAGTGAGCTCGAAAATGCTCATAAAAGATTAAAACGAATAATGTATAATAATAAACTAAATTTATTATTAAAACAGGTTTGGAAAATTACTTCGAACACCAACCAACTTCCACCATTGGTACGCAATACCAAATCCCAAACCAATTTCCTAACCTTAACCCATCTTCCAACCAATTTACACCCGAGCAACTTCAACTATCCTAACAATTGCAACTTCAACAAAAATTCCAACAAACCCAAATTTCCCAACAACAAATCCAACAAACCTAACAGCTATACCAACCTCAATTTTTCCAACAACAATACCAAACAAACCCAACAACAATCCCCACAACCCTAACGATCTGAAGTTGTGGGGCCGTCGTAACCCAAGAAACGTGGCAAAGGCAAAGGCAAAAAAACCCCCTAAAAACCTCGCGAACAATAAAAGAAAACGGATATAACTCGTACGTTTAGGACTCAAGCCGAAGAGTTAAATTTGGCGGAATCTTGGTTACACGTATTGAACTCTTGTATTTGAACAACGAAGGGAAAATTTTCCTCACAAATAAGATTGAAATTTTTGAAAGACACACAAATGGTTGAATTCCGATTTGACACATACAAGAAGAATCTGAGGACGACCGATTGAAGAAGAACCACAAGCTTTTTGGAGATGATGCTTTGCCGCGTCCACCCGATAAAGAACGAAAGTCTAAAAGTCAACTATCTTCAAACTCGTCCGCCACTTCCGCCTCACAAGAAGCTTTTCACGATATGATGCAACAAGAACTCGCTTTAGACCATGAGGTGAAGATAGAAGAAATGAGAAACTAGACTAGGGTGAGAGTGGAATGAATCAAATCTTAAACAGGGAACGAGAACTTGAATATGCTTACAATCAACACCGACATGATGGATCCCGGTAGACAAACATATTATCGAAGAGGCCAAAAAGGAAATCCGAGCCAAATATTTTCACCAAAACTAGTTTAGTTTATGTTCTTTTATTTATATGTTTTGTTTTTATTTTTTATATATTTTATTTTATTGATATATTTTACTTTAAGTTTAATTTGTGTTTTATTTCCAAAAAAAAAAAAAAAAAAAAAAAAAAAAAAAAAACGCTATGGGGTCTAGAGGTGTCTTAAACTAGTGATGTAGGAAAGATGTTTTTGTGCTGAGTTACAGGGAACAAATGCTGATGTAGCACACTTTTTCCCTATAAGCAATGACTCCGGAGCACCTGATGCTCTAATGCCTAATGTGTCGATTCTCTATATTCTTCATTTTTTTTTTAATTAAAAAAAAAATAATAAGCTAAAATAAGAATGGTGTTTTGATTCCTAATTTCATTTTCTTATCTTAAACAAACAATGGAAAAGACTTCATTCTCTTTCTCTCATTCCATTCTAGCGTACCAAACAAGCCTTAAATTCACTCTACATTTTTCAAGATCTGAATAAGCCTAAAACATATTAAAATTACTAAACTACCCCTTAGATATTTTAGTATTATACAACTAATATTTTCATTAATGTTTTAATATAATTTTCATGATTACATAATAAATATTAGAGCAACAAAATAACAGAAAGCACAAAACTTCGAGAGTCATAGAATCCTAAGTTCACATTACAGAACCAATGGAATAGTTAGAACCATACTTTACTCACGAAATCAATTATACAAACTCATTTTGGTAATTTGTGTGTACATTATATTATATCACATTTCGCATTGATGTTTTTATTTTAATATTTATGTTTGTAAAATGATACTTATCTTTTTGTTTGACGTCATAAATACTTTTCGCATAATATTTTATTACATAAAAATTAAATTGCAAAGTATCTGACGCCGCAACGCCCGAGTGAATAAACTAATCAAAGACCTCCGGTATTTCACATAACAAAAGTTCAAGTATATATTTTTGGCCCCTTTAGTTTTGAAACATCAATTTTGGCCACAACGTTTTAGCCATATAAACTTCCAAAGGAGCTTTTTATCATCATTTCCTACACTTATTTATACAATCCCCAATAACAACGTTGTTGATGGTAATACTTTCGATATCTGGATTTATTCTTTTCTGTGTTTATAGGTTCATTTCTGTTTATCTTATAGGTTATAAATGAATCTTGTTTTAATTTAGATTTTCTGTTTTATTATAATTGTTTTTTGGGTAATTAGTTTGTTGATTCAAGGTACATTTTGCTAGGTAATTATAAGGTTTTTTTTTTTTTTTTTTTTTTTTGAAAATGGTTCTGCTTATTGGTTTTTGATATAGATAATAAGCAGTTTGAGCATTTTGTTGGGATACAACCAAGCTAATTATGATTTACATGGTTTTTTTAAGCTTGAAATGAAGGGGTGTTTGTGATTACTTATTAAGTGCTTATTTGAAGTTGGGGTGACTTACTTATACTTTAAGTGCTTATTTGAGGTGTTTGGGATTGCTTATTTACGTGCTTATTGTGGTTTCTAAAAGCACATATTTAAGTTTCGGATGGTATTTGGTCATTATAGATTAAATAAGCACATTAAAAATTAGAAGGTTATTACCTGCTTGTTTTCTAAGCAGATACATATTTAAATGTAAGCCCCAAACACCCCCTAAGTAGTTTTGAATAAGCAGATTGAGAGTTGCTTATTCAAACTGTGTATCTGGTTATGCTTATTACCTGTTAGATTATTAACTAACCAGAGTTTGTAAAGACCCAAAAAGTTGCGTTGTGTTTCTGTAAAGTCATATCTTGCATTGCGTTTTGTTACAACTGCAGTTTATAAAATAATCAGATAAGCAGTTTAATCAAAGCAACTCTTAACCTCATTACTCATTATTTATTTATTCATAGTTGTGTTAGTGATGCATCAATAATTAGTTTGGATAAGCAATCAGAAACATTAAAGATGATATTATAAAACAACTTATTTTCCCTGTGTACTTGGTTGCATATTATGTTACAAGAACAATCAAACCTTCTTTTGTAATGGACCTTTTGTGCTAATTTGCAGGGTACTCAATCTCAAGAAATAAGCGGCAATCTGAGTTGATAATTCAAGGGAGATTAGCACCTTTATCTAACCTAAAGTTCGATATGTCAGAAAGTAGTGGTATGCCAAATGCATATTTTCCTGACGAGATCATAAGGGAAATTCTTTCTCGACTCCCTGTCAAATCCTTGTTACAATTCAGGTCCGTATCAAAGCATTGGAAAAGCTTAATTTCAGATACGCACTTCATTCAATCACACTATAAAATAGCCGAAACATTATCAACCCACCATCGAATCCTTGTTCCTTATTATCCTCTTTTATCCTTGAACTATAATGCATCACCGGACAATGTTAATTCATCAGTAACACTTGATTGTCCATTTTTAATGCCAAGAACTTTTATCAAGTTTTTGGGTTCTTGTAATGGGTTGGTATGTTTAATTGACGGCAGAAAAGATATGACCATCTACAACCCATCAACCAGGCGATATTTCAAGCCATTTCAATCACCTCAATGCTTTTTTCGTTTTTCAAAAGCATCAAATCAGACTGAATTTGTGTATGGATTTGGTTGTGGTTTAAACCCTTTTGACATAAGAGTAGTTAGATTCCCACGGTTTGCTCGTGACTCTGAGTTGGTTAAGTTCAAGGTGTATGATTTTATCGATAGTGTTGGTACTTTCTTGAATGGTTCCCTTCACTGGTTAGCACGTTATAGTAACAATGATAATGGAAGCAGAGTGGTAGCTTCATTTGACGTATCAAAAGAGACATTTAGAGACATTTCTTTGCCACCTCAAAAGGTGGACTGTCCATATTTTAGCGTGGGTAATATAAAAGGGTGCCTCTCTGCACATCGTGACGGTTTATATCACGTTGAGGTATGGCTGATGAGGGAATACGGGGTCGTCAACTCTTGGTCAATGTTCATCAAGATTCCTGCTGATATGGGAGGTTCGGAAATTTCATACATGAGGCCTTTATGCTGTGTAAATGATGATGAAATTGTTATAGAGATTAATCTTCAACAATATGCAATATATAATGCTAAGACGAAGACGTTCAGGCTTCTCAGAAGTGTATGGAATCTGGGACCTGTTGGGGATTCTGCGGTTTATGTGGAGAGTCTGCTTTCACCTGAAGTCGTCTCATGTGTGTTGTATTAATTTCAACTTCCTAACTGAAAGGTTGGATTCCAATGTGTACTTGTAATGTTCTTTATTTCTTGTTTTCTTTTAAGGGTGTCTTAGCAATCGTTGAACACAAAGTATATATTGTGCCAATGATGCAAATACATTTGGTGTTAGACCAATCTTTAGCCTCAATGAATCATATAACATTTGTTAATTGCTTGTTTGTCATCATGTCGATGTATTGCAACTTTTGTGGGGATATGACTTGGATACGTGCAAGGGTGTCTGGAGTAAGCAATCAACAAATACATTATTGGTCGCCAAATGGTGTTTCTGAGAATGTTCAGAGAACATAGAATGCAACTGCTGATAATTTTCAGCTAGAAGCATCTTAACTCTGACTGACGCATTCTCAGCCATCTTTGGTCTTCACGAGCAAATGAAAGACAACGACCCAAATTAGCCTTAGATAAAGATACAATCGGTGACAAGCTAGAGCGGATGCTACAACAAGTGGGCACAAAGCTGACTCAACATAACTTGGCCTTAAGAGCCGGATAACTCCATAGACTAAGGATCAAATAAGAAATAAAAGTAAAATGAGAAGAATGAAAAATAACCACAACCGCATATTTCAAATGCAACTACAAAAAGAGATGCGTCTCCTATGAAATTCTCTTTCTTTATTTGAAATGTGTGGCTAAAAACATTTCTCATTCTTCTTATTTTTATTTTTTCTTCTTAGTGAATTTATTCCCTTCCTCCATAAAGACATGAAGAAAAGGGCGACTTTTAACTATCTCACAATATTTAAGAAAAATGAATTATAGTTGTCGGTTTTTCACTATGGAGTGATAGTCAATGTCAGGTGTTGAAGATGATGATGATCTGGAAATGGCACCATATTTGGCTGCAACGAAGGTTTTACATATAGCGGTGCATATCGAGTGTTATAGCACATCCAATGAATTTGCAGACTTGTTGACAAAAAGGACTTGCTTCTTTGGAAACAAATGGCACTAGATTGGCATGCGCCCAAAAAAATGAATTTTAAAGTCTTTTGGATCTTTAACTCTGTCGTAGATTGAACCAAAACCCACAGTAATTTTTGTTAGCCACATGGATTTAAAATAATTTATTGCAGAATTGTTGTTCTTTACAGTTTACACCTATATCTGAGAGTTTCCACAACACAACATAAAACAATTAGCACTACATTGCAAAACTATAAGATCTTACTTCAGGATCATCACTCTCAGCCATCTTCAGTCTTCATGTATTGATATACAAGATTGTCAACATTAGGTATTTACTGCAAGCTTCTTAGAAGAGAATGACAAACGATCCAAATAGGTCTCAGATAAAGAAATAATCACGTGATGACAAGCCGTAGCAGATGCTGCAACAAGTGTCACGAAGCTAACCCAACATAACCGGGCCATCAGAACCGAATCTTTTCTTCCAGATTCTAAGAGCTTGAGGACAATAACTTTTAATCGTCGGTTTTTCACTAGGGAGTGGTAGTTAATAGCGGGCGTTGAAGATGATCTGTAAATGGTACCATATCTGGCTGCAATAAAGGTTTTGCCTAGAGCTGTGCATATTGACTGGTATATCATGTCTGCAATGATTTTGCAGACTTGTTGACGAAAAGGACTTGCTTCTTTGGAAATAACGCCACGGATTATTGAAGCTCCGTCCTGTTTGAAGAAAGATATTTATATCGGTCATAAGGAGGTTAGGCCTGAAAAAAGGTGATAATATGGACCTATTTACTTACAAATGGGTCGATTTAGGTTGCGTTTTTTTTTCCCTCCTCAAACGGGTCAGATGGTTTTCTTCAAAGATTTAGCTTGTTCTAAAGTATTTATATATTTTTTAAACAGATAAAGAAGGTTTAGAGTCAACACGAATACACTACAGTTCCATTTTACAAACAGTTGCCCAACCCGCCCATCGTGCCACTCCTAGTTAAAAATGTGTATGAAATCAAAAGTTCTACCTAAGAGAAAGGATGTTTATCAAGCTAAAGCAAATGAATAGCTGAAGGAGTAGGCTACTTACAGCGGTCATCAGAAGTCGTCTCACAACCACACCATCTTTTGAGAGTAGAAGTTTAAGGGCTAAGTTTACTGAATCCGATACCTTATTGGAGGGATCTTCAGCAGAAGTTCCACTTTTTGATACCATGTGTGATCCTTTGCTGAAGGGAGAGATCAGAATAAAAGCTTGATTCTATGTTCCAAGTTCAAAGAAACTTATACGATGCAAAAGCTAATGATTCAGATTTACAAGGGAAAAAAAAAAAAAAAAAAAAAAAAAAAAAAAAAAAAAAAAAAAGATAATAAAATTCTTTGCCTTTAAACATGCCTATGAAGTATGAAGTAATGAAAAGCAAATCCTATGTTACCCAATGCTAGATAAAAAGGATAAAGCAACTACTTACAAACTACTTACAACAACATTTTAGTATTTTTAACAGCAATTAAAAAAAAAAAAAAAAAAAAAAAAAGAAGAAGAAAAGAAAAGAAAAAAAAAATGTTAATATTCCCATTACTATTCATACCTTGTTGCCCCAACTCTCAAAAACAAAGCAACCCTCTGCCATTGAAGTTCTTTCCTTTTGTTTAGCATAACCTACAGAGAAAGCATGTGAAGGGTTCAGACATTTTTTTCTGAAATTTCTTGGAACATGTACACAATGATGCGAGGAAGTTAAAACAGTTGGACAGAAAACAAGATAATACCGAATGCAGAATCTTCCTTGTATCAAGTGAGTTATCAGACAAAAGTTTACGAACAACATAAGGATATGAATCTTCAAAAGTGTTAAAATTTGGATCTCCCGCCATTGCTAATCCTACAAAGGTACAATTTTACGAAGACATATGGTTAAACACAAGTAAAGTCTATATATGACTGAAAACCTAGAAATAATAAGCTACACGTTATGCATACAAAAGGATATCAGTTATAGTTGCACATAATATTAGATAAAAATGTTGCAAATCTTTTCATGTCCTGTAGAGCCAATTATTTAGCATCTTTCATAATTGTAAGAATACATTTTATGTCCTGGGTTAAATTAATCATCATATCATGTTCCAAAACGTAACAGGTTTAATACTAGTAACAAAGGTATACACACACCCGGTTTATGTGTTTTCTGAAATGGATCGCCTAAAACATTTCTAGTCTTTCAGAGATATTGGGATTTGGTTGCTTAATCGAATTTGTCTCTGCATTTTCTATCAGAAAGTAGTGCTTAATAATCCTAGATCTAAGAATCTTCCCTCAGATTTCATCTAACACATACAAAATTTACACTATCTGATTAAGAAGCCAAAAGTCACAATGCTTAACAAGATCTTTGAACAAGTGCCCAAATTTTACTCGCACTTAGCAGGGCAAAAGAGTATATACCTTCAAAGGAGGCAAGAGATCGTAGCAGAAGAGTATAATATGGTGGCATCCGGAAATTATACTTGAGAGCTATGGCCCAGACTTTACCCAACACCTACAGAAAACACTGACAATGTCAGTTAAGTCAACGAACCAACAAAATAATATTACTCAGAAAAACATGGCAATATGGCAGGCTAGATTCGTAGCTCTGAACATGGATGCTTAAAATTCTGAAATCTGAAGAATTACAATTATAAATTTGAAATCATTATATATTACAAATACTGATCTCAGAGAATAAAAATTAGTAATACACATGTAAATTATTCTTACCCGATTAAATCTGATGTCAGGGATTCCATCCTTGAATTCTACCTCATCCATAGCATTTTCCAGTTCCTACATGATCAAATTTATAAGGCAGATTTTCAAAGATGGGGCTTTTTTATCCTAAAAGAAATATAATGTGTCTTCAAAGATGCGTTTAACTAATAACAGACCAAGAATAGGAAAATAGCTTTATACGAAGTTGTTTGAATAGTTAACTGTGTCGAAAGTTGTCTAAAATGCATTAAATTTTTAAACCTCCTGCATAATTTTTATTTGTTTGCAAAAATTATTAATTTCCAGATTATTATTTAACAAACATTGACCAAGTTCAGATAGGTTGACCTAACCGCTTTAACCCAAACTCAAAAATGACAGGTTTTGACCCTAACACAGTTGAACACATAAAAAATCATGTTTGAATTAACAAAGCAGAAAACTTGTGTCCGCAATAAATAATAACCAATCTAGAAGGTTTTACCAAAGTAACTACTGAAATATTGGTTCCTGGCCTCACAACATCCATTTCAGAAAGGGATCCAACAAGGGATGCCCAGTCTCCATTTACTATGTGAATGATAGATCCGAGCATCGCATACTTGTGTTTCTTTTCCATCCGACAGATTAGACCAAAATCAAGAAATCTAGCATAATATGACAGAGTAAGTTTAACATAAAAATATAAAGTAAGACAAACATCATCAAGCTGAAACTAAAAATGATAATTATGGTGATAGGGAAGTACCCTATTTGTCCAGATGATGGTAAATATAGCATATTTCCAGGATGTGGATCAGCATGCAACAAGCCAGTTTCAATAAGTTGAACTAGACATGCTTCAGCTCCCTTGTTAACCTAGAACACCCAAATAGTGTAATCATGAGCATATATGCCAAAACTCCTCTATCATGGATGGTTTGTAAACCGGGTCAAATGGGTCATATCGGTTTCTTTGGTAAAAGTGGATCACAGGTTGAAAGTTGCCTAAAGTCAAATTGTGATGCATACAACTTCCTAAATTGTTGTATTCAAAGATTAAGATCATCTGATACGAACTTATCTCATACTAGGCTCGTATCGATTCATGAGCGTAAGTGTAGAACTCACTCAAAAAGCTAGCCTGTAAGAGGAGGGGACACCTATACTTATAAACCACCAACCAATCCCATAATTGGTTGATGTGGGATAGTAACAATACCCCACACTTTGAAGAACCAACGTCCTCGTTGGTTACGGCTATGTTGGTCATGGTTTGCACCCCTCTTTTTTGGGTCAAGCCACCACTCCGAGTGTTGGAACCTCGAAAGGTAGGGCTAGCTCTGATACGAATTGATACAAACCTATCCCATACTAGGCTCGTATCTGTTCACACGTTCAAAGTGTAGAACTGACTAAAAAAGCTAGCTTGTAAGAGGAGGGAACACCTAGACTTATAAACCACCAACCAAACCATACTTGCAGATTTGGGATCGTAACATCATCATTGTGATAATAATGTTTTTTAGATACTTCATAGTAATTCTTAATCCAAACTTAAGAATGGGCAATAGTGTTTGTAGGTCAGCCTGACGTCGTGATCCGTACTAAAAATGGCCTGTATCAACCCAAATTTATTTTGACCCGTTATCCAACCCATCTGGCCACCTCTAATAATATCAAATTATATAGAGATGATGATGATGATGAACTTAATAAGGTGCAGAAAGAATTGATACATAAGTGTTAGTTACATACCAGATCAAGAAGATGCCTCTTAGCATCAATTCGCTGCTTCTCTGAATATTGAGATTCATTTTCAAAACTGGTATTGCATTTGGCCAGAAGTTCTGTTGGATTCTCACCAGCCAACCACTCCATAGTTAGGACCCTCTTTTGAGTCAGATGGTGGAACACTTCTGGAACACGAATAGAAGGAAAGGCAGAATGAGCTTCCTGTAGAAAAGATGCACAATTTACATTGAGAATCCAGTCCATTCCATTGTTTATAAAGTTTTGCCACCAGATCAAGCTGTAAGGTGCGACGCGACAATACTAGCAGTAATAAGGGAATTCTGGTATCATGATATTAGTATCCTGCTATCACATTACATTTCTTTTATGTGTATAATTACAAAAACTGTAACTTAATATGCATCTAATGATTTTTTTTTTTTTTTTTCCCCTCCTGGATGATAAAAGTATGACATATTCAGGAAAGGAGAACTAGTCCTTGAATCAAGTCAACAACTGTCAATTTTACAAGTTTTTTACTAGAATACATATAACAAGATAAAGCACTTTCTTAAATCTACATAAATGCTTTGTATGTATCCAGCTAGGCTTAAATGGTGTTTTGTTGAGTCATGACAAAAATAGTGCAAGTTCAAGATCACCTCTTTCTACCAAAACCACTTCATATAATAGAAATGTATCAAACAGTAAAGAATCAAATGCTAAAAAGTAGATATAGTATGGTATAGTTTTAAATTACCATAAATTCGACAGCATTTGCAGCCTCCAGAGTATAGTCCAACTCACCCACCAATCCTTTTCCAAGCTCATCAGCATAAAGACGTAAATCACTTTTCCTTTTAGTCACTTGTTGCAAAATATCCAGCTGTTCCAGATCATGCATAAGTTATTCCAAACTTTGACACAGATAAACACCAGACGAACAAAGTAAAGAATGATACAGACCCCAACTCGCATGATATAGATATCCCGAAACACTACATGTCGCAGATTAGGTCTTTGAACTTTCACAGCTACATCACGACCATCTACTGTATTTGCCCTGTATACCTACGCATGCCAAAAGGAAACCGATAAAGATATAACTGAGCATGTAAAGAAAGGACATAGCTTTCATGTTGATGAAAACTGTAGTTTCTTTCAAATGTATTTAGAGCAATACATGCACACACATCAGAGGTAGCAATTTTAAACCACTTACTCATGAACAGGTCAATTTGGTTTACATAAGAGCATTCTCTTTTAAGGGTCAAATGGGTTAAATAAGAATTTTAGTGAACATGGGAACATGGCAATTGGTTCGAAGTAGTCCAAAGTGTATTTTTAATGCATAGGACCTTTTACAGTGTTTACTAAATATGTTATTATATTGTAATTGCATAGATATAATATTATTTGTCACAATACTTATCTATAATAAATTTAAATAAAAGCCGAACGATAGTACCGGGTCAAACCTACCAGACCTGTTCCAAACCCCCTACTATAAATTACCCATTTAGCCATTACACAGCCGGACCGCCCATTTTTCTACTTCTATACTGATAGTCAACTTGTAACCTGAAACTTGTTTGGAGCATTAAGGAACATACACGTATTAAGTAGCTCTTCAAAGAAACATCAAATTGTCTAACCACTTAATGCGTTATCAAACTGTAACAGGAGAGTTCCTTAAGTCCTTCTAAGCCTTAGGAAGTCGGCTATTTATAACTGCCCACCATGGATTTAGTTCCTTATAAAGTTATTGGACATGTTTACTTCAATTAGGCTTAAATCGTTGCATAAAATCCTTTGAGCAAGGATAATACTTCACTTAAACTTAATAATGAACAGAACGCACCTGACCAAATGATGCTGCAGCTACTGCTTCCTCAGAGATGTGACTGAAGAATGTTTCTGCAGGGGAACCTAATTCTTCCTCTATGATTTTCATGGCCAGAGCTCGGGGAAAGGGAGGGATTTGATCATGGAGCTCACTTAAAGCCTGCAATTACAACTAACATCGTTAAGTGAATACGCAAGAGAGATCACAAGGTTTCATTATTTATCAAGTGCAAAGCTTGAAACAAAAACTGAAGTAATTAAGTAATTATAAGGCGTAATTAAAGACCAAATGTTTCACAAACAGACACTACTAAAGTAAGAAAGACAAAATTAGGTATGGAGAGTTTTGGTGAGCAACTGGCATACAACTTAGTATGATTTCAGGTAACATATAGAGAGATTGAGCTGGTTTTATTTGACGAAAGTAAATATTGCAGCCTAAATACAAATAACTCTGCTTATCTGATTTCGGCATTTCTGTATGCATATCCAAAGTTACCCTGATATTCATTCTGGTATTCAGAGTTAATTTCAACAGACATGGGCATACTATGACTTTAAAATGGGAAATGGTGTGAAGTGAACTTCTTGAAAAACCGTGAGCTTCCACTCTTTGAAGCCTCTGTCACTAGATTACAAGTTCATACAGAGTTGTTTGGATTTGGGCTTACAAATAATTTAAGTCACTACAAACAGTAATCAGATGTGGTTGTTTGATAGCAAGTCTAAGCATGAATTATCTATAGTTTGTCTGTTCTTACATTTTAATTCTCAGTACCACTACTAAAAGATGAATATACCAAATAAATCATAGAACTGAAAGAGTTCTTTAGACAACAGTTTACCATAATGACCCTTAAGAAAAAAAAAAATGAAACATGGATGCAGTGGCGGAGCCAGAAAATCTAATCGAAGGGGGCAACGAGCGATAAGAATGACTAGAAAACAAGTAAAAAATTTTGTAAAATTCAAAATGGGTCGGGTCGGGTCGGGTCGGGTCGATTATAATTAAACACAAAATATTACTTTTTCTATGTAACTTACGTCAACTAAAGAAGTGAAGCATATAAAATGAGACCTAAACTAAGAATGCAAATTTATTAAGTTCATCTTAAATAAGATAAATTTGACTTGTGATCTATTATCACTTATTAGATACAAACATGTAACTAAATATGAACATAAGTCATGCTATAAGCTGGTAAATTTGTATAAAAGTAACTAGACCTTTATTAATTTCTTATGTAAATTAGAGCTATAAACTTGTACAATATGGATGTGTTTTATTCTTTTTGAACTGTTAACATAAATCATCTTTTTTTAACTGAAACTTATACCTAAAATTTGAAGCTTAGTTTTGAACTAAAACAACACCACTTATTTATAGTTTATACTGGTAGAGCTCAAGGACAAAAGACAATACAAAAGACACTTCCCAACAACTATTAAAAGTAAAAAACTGAACATGCATGTATTATCTTAAAACTAAAGTACAATGAATAGTTAGATAATATATTTAATGATACCCCATTTCCCAATATCCCTTTTGGTCTTCATCTTCCCTTTTCTCCAACCTTCCCCATTCTCTGCAACTCAACAATTTCCAGAAAAACACTTTGAAGATCAAATTGATGATGTTTTCTTCTTGTAGAGGGCACTTTAGTTTCTGGGTTGAGGGCACCACCGATCTTTGTAACTAATTTACCTATTTTTCCTATTAATTTAGCCTATTCGGTGAAGCTTTATTGGGGGCCTTTCCCCCCACTACTTACAAGGTGGCTCCGCCCCTGCATGGATGCATATGTTGAAGAGTATAACACATTGTGGGGGCATGGTTAGCAGTAACTAAATGGTGGAACACACTCATGCATAGAGAACAAACATGATAATTGGTACAATAATGGAACTGCAAAAACTTGTGACAAAAACTTCTGTCTCACCTTAGATATCGGAAAGCCAATTATATCCGGCCTTGTAGAAAGGGACTGGCCAACTGCACCAGCAACCAAAAGCATGTCACAACGAATATTGATGACCTAACAAAAGCATGAAGAAATCCAAGAGTCTAACTAACAAGGTATAAAGAGTATTTAGCAAAATAAGTTGACAGTTACTAGACTCATCTGCTTTACCTTTGATGAAAGTAGGACCCAAGTTTAACATCGTTTCTTTTAACACCACACCAAAATTGTGTTGAGAATTGTATTCATCAGCCTCTGTGCCCAAACTTGAGTTTTTTGACCTTTTAATTCCTTCTACTCTTATTCTGACCGCAGCAGAAGCAAAGGCACCAAAAACCTTCCAAAACACAGCATTGTTAACACATCCATGAAATTAAAGAAATAGGAATGTACATTTCAACATTACTTTTTAACCAATGTATTGAACAGATTTTTCAGGTTTATAATATGCTGGACCTCAGAAATCCTATCCCGCATGTTGAACATAGCGTGAGGAGTACTACAGAGCATAGGTACATCCGATGGCCAGAATAGTTTCATACAAGAAAAATTAAAAAGCATAACAATAATAGATTAACACTTGCAACTCCAAGTGGGCAGTCTAGTGGAAAGAGCTTGGGAGTCCCAATATGAGGTCTCAAGTTCAAATCCCTCTAACTGCGAACTTCTTGGGGCCGCCCACCCTAGCACTTAAATCCACAATTGTGGAGGGCTAGTGATTTACCAGGCTCAATGGGTGGGGTGGTCTGTTAAGTTTGGGGTTTACTGCCAGGTAACGAAAGGTAGCTCGGCAGGGGGTTCCCTCGTAAAAAAAAAAAAAAAAAAAAAAAAAAAAAAAAAAAAAAAAAAAAAAAAAAAAAAAAAAAAAAAATAGAAGGAGAAGGAGAAGAAGAAACAAGTGCTAGATAAAATTATCATGTGAAGAAAAGTAATGTTAACTGGGGTAGTCAAAAGCGAGAAAAGCGAAGGCTTAAGCAAAGAAGCGAGACATTTTACTTGATTCCAAAGAAGCGAGGCTTTTTCATCGAGGGACAGAAAACGTTCAAATGCGATCAAGAAGCGATCGAGAGGCGCTCACTTTTTATGCTATAATGGCTAGTTTTTAAAATTTTAACTAATTAAGTATTATAGCCGGCCCTAATCATCTACATTAGGTTAAATAATCACAAAACTAATCCTTTATTATAATTACAAAACTAGCCCTTTGATATAATATTATAAAACTAACACGAAGGGGAGTTTGTGTTTGGTGAGGATGAAGCACTCAAGCACTAACTAGGGGTAACGTAGCTAGTGCAAGTGGTGTAAACGAGCCAAGGCGTTATACAAGAAGATGATATAGTGGATCTCGGAAACGATAGGGAAATAGGAAATGAGAACTTAGACGATTATTCCAAATAAGAAAAGTAGACTTTAAGGCTCTAAGTATTTGAATAAACTTCTCTTTTTTCGTCTTTTTCTATTAAAAATGAAGATTTAAGATAATTTATGTTTTTGTTTAACCATTAATTTATATTTGACACTATCATATGCACAAAGGGTAAGAACTTCACTCAGGCTCTCGCTTTTTGTCGTCTATCGCTTCTGTTGGGATTTAATAACATGCGGATTCAACTACCATATTCCAACAGCTTCTCGTCTTAGGAAAGGCACGTCGCTTTCGCCTTTAACTACCTGGCTGTTAACACACTTGCCCCTTTCAGACACTAGAAGATTACATACTATATCTATAGCTATAAAAAAACAAAAAACAACACTTTCAGCAAAGGGAGTATTGCATTTTGTTTTTTAAAGCTAAAGACATATTATGTAGCCTTCTAGTACAAATTGGAGGGAAATAAACTATGTACATTTGTGATGTTAATATACGTTACGACCCACTCTTTGTTGATAGTGTGTGCTAACAACTTTGTAATGGATGCAAGTAGTCGAAATTGCGTAAAACATATGGTCCAAACTTCCAATGAAACGAACGCTACACTATAGATCAACAATAAAGTATATTACATGCATATATAACAATCATGTCAAATCAAAGGGTAATAATCTACCTCAATAAGTCGAAGTGCCACTATATGAGGCCGGTATTTAAAATAGTCATCAGCTTCTTGTGCGTCGTAGACTTCCGGAAGTGGTTTGGTCCACATTTTCGACAAATAATAATAATAGAGTATATATGCCTCCAAGGCTTTAATATCCGCCAAGATCAGATCAGTGCCAGAGAGTTCTGTAGAAAGAAGATCAAGCACTGTTAATAGAAGCTGCAGAAGAGTAGGCTATGAACAAACTTATCAACAAACAATTTATATGTCAACAGTGGCATGGATTAATTTAAGAGATTTCTACACGGCTTTACAAATAAATGTGAGTGATTTGTATTCTCACTTCTTTTGTCAAGTGAAAAGCACCGGTCACTTTCTGGACCTATGTTACCCATTGATAAACTTGATCCATTAGGTTGCTGTTATGACCTATCATACTCTCGTTTATGTTAGTTCACATGTCTATGACTGAAACACCTTGAAAGATCCTCACTCCTCACACTCTACCTAAATCTTTTAAAGATCATGTACTTACTCACCAAATTATACCACAAGAACAAAAGGCATAAGACACTTGTCTTCTAGATGACAAAAAACTTATATTGTTGTTCTTAACTAAGTCTTGATAATGAGGTCTATCAAAGGGGCAAGACCCACTTGTATCGACTGATTGTAGGTCTTGGAGCACTTGTTTACCTCAAGAGAAAGGGAGGTTTAAATTTGGGCATCAAGCTTTGTTAGAAATTGGGGTTAGAGTGTGATGATAATCTTAGATATCTGACTGAATCGTGCATAATCCACTTTCCAAATAACATATTTCGACCCTTATTGACTAGGTTAAACAAAATCTCTATTGGGATAAGACAATCAAAGCACTCTGTTTCTAGGCAGACAGAGCAAAACAAAGACGATTGTATGTTTTTGTATATATCAAATGAGACCAAACATCATGGTAGTTGGAGATGGTTGGATTCCAACACAACATATGCAAGTAACCAACTTGGAGCACCAAATATACCGTTTGCCATGGTTGATAACATAATGTGGGGCAATACATGACTCACACAGTGGTTATCGCTATGGGGGTGCCAAGGATCGAACCCTTGACCTAATATAAGTCCCAAAACAAGCCAAAAAATGGAGCTTACGCCGAAAACGGATAAGATAGTAAACCTATAAACAAGCTTAAACAAACACCCCATAATATCTACAATGTAGAGAATTGAATAGCAATAAATAAATAAATAAATAAAAAAGAACCTGGATAATAAGGCTTAGGAATAGAAGGAGAGTGTAATTTATCATTATCATAATTAGGATCCTCGAAATTTCGTAACCAAACAAACTCATCCACTTTTTTCGATATCTCCGGAAAGCGAGTGACTTTACTCATCCAATTAGCACCCGCACTTACATTCTTCTTTATAAAATCTACATCTTTTTTCACTACTTGTACGAAATGCCCCAAGTTTCCAGCAACCGCACGGCAACTAAAATTACGACGTCGTTGGTGAGTTTTGAATAGTGTGCTGGACTGAGTTGCGGATGCCGGGATTGAAGCGGCGGCGCTGAGCATTGGAGGGTGGGGTGGGGGAGGGTTGGGTGAGAATGAGAGGTGAGGAAATGTGTCACGTATTTTGGTTTTATTGGCGCTATCAAATTCTTGTCGACTAACCAGTCATATAATTCTGTGCTCAAAAGGGAAACTAATTGTATAGTCACTCCGTCTTGACTTAAATTAAATGTAACATTTTATAAATTTAAATTTTATAATTTTTTTTGTCTCAAAATTATATTTCATGTTTCTTTTTCGGAATATATCAAAATAATCATCCACATTTTATTTCTATTTTAAGTAATAAAAAAAAAGAATTTAGTAAAGGTAATATTTATACTCCTTTATAAAAGAGCAATAAATACAAGCAAAAACCTAGTTTTGCTCCAAACTAAAAATTAAGATTCAGATACCCCGAACCTTACTCCTAACCCATATAACCATGTGCCATGTCACCGATCCGTGTCACATTCACCTCATCTAAACCGTCCCTCGTCATCTCATAACCCATCAATGGCTGACAATACTTCAAATTAACACACTTTCATTACCATTTATAAACCTCATTGACAAACACAACACCTCGCTCCACTCTCTCTAAAACACACACACCACCTCACTCCACTCTCTCTAACCACACACCCAGTGCCGCCACAATCACAAAAGGGGTTTTCAAGTTTTCTGATGTATTTTTGATTGTTTTTCTTAGATCTATGTATATTAAACAAGTTTTGAAGGTTTTCTTATATAGATATGTCGATTTTATTTGTAGATTGAGATTTTTTTTTTTTTTTGGTATTTTTTTTCAGTCGCCACTTGCCGCCATCTCCCGCCGCTTCCGTCGTCGTCACTGCTGTTGTCTCGCCGGGTATAGCTGTGGTTGCCACCTGAACTATTCGTCGCCGAAAATATATGCTTTCTTACAAAAGTTTGTTAATATTTGTTATAGGGAAAATGACAAAAAAAAAAAAAAAAAAAAAAAAAAAAAAAAAAAAAAACATTGAACTTAACATTTTTTCTCATTGTATGTTGCCAACTATTTTTTTTCTTCATTATAACACAAAACTTTTGATTTTTTGACATTGTATATATGATTTCCACTATGTCACTACCAGCGTGTCCCTTTGTTACTCATAAGCTTTCAGCGTGTCAAGGATAATTTTTTTATTCCGTTTTTTATACCAAGACCATTTATACCCCACATATCCCAGCCACACATTCCATAACACAAACCCTAATTCCCTTTTCACCCTATCCACACAAAACCAATTATGAGATCTTCATCATCTTTTTCAAGATCCAATCGTATGACCTTGCAACAAGTCTGGGATGCTACTCATTGGTGTCCTTTGCCTGTCGAAGAACAAGTTTCTTGGACACTTGATAACCCAAGAAGAAGATTTAAGGCTTGCCCGATTTATGTAAGAATTTTCCTTTTCGTATTTTGGTTTTAATAGATTGGTTTTATTTTAGTTTGGATACATGTTGATTTTTCTTGTATTTGTGATAGGATGAAAATGAAAATTATAACTTTTATGGGTTTTTAGATCCCGAGCTACCAAGTGATTACTACAGATATCTGTTTTTCAACTTACATGAAGAAAACAAAAAGTTGAAGAACATGCTCAAGACAAGAAGCTACAGTGAAGGTTCAAGTTTAGAAATGGGTCAGATGAAGGAAGAATTGACTGTGATAAGGTCAAAAGTTGGAGTGTATGAGAAAGCTGTGGTTGTCTTAAGTGTCTTTGTTCTTGTGTTGGCTTTTGTTGTTGCAACTAGGATCTGAATTGTGGGTAGGCTGTGTTGTTTTGGTAGGATGTGTTTTGGTATTGTATGTAACATCCTACAACTATAATATGTAGCATTGTAGTATTCAATGCAATGGTTTAGTTTATTTTGTGTTTACAATGTTTCTTTAAAGTTGTTAAAAACATACCAAATTCAGATGCATAAAAAAACATGTAAAATAAGATACAAACTACACTTGATATTCATCATCTCCAAAAGGAAGACTCTCAATACATCCTAATGCCCATAAATGTACAAAACTGGGCATTAATGTGACATCAAACTTCATCACTTACTAGTTTTTAGTTGCAAAGTGGGTATGATAGTTACCCAAATACAGGATTACATGTAAGTGCACAACATATAGGTACAAAAAAAGTGCACATAGTTAAAACATTAATTACATACACATCTTCTAATTGTTTGAGTCCACAACATATAGATACAAAAGAAGTGGACAGATTGATAATTCATTTCAACCCAAAGTGTGAGGACTGGAACTTGAGCTACCAATTCCTGGGTGATTCTTTGCCAGTTTCTTCTTGAGGATTCTTTAACTTCTTTCTCTTGGTCTCACAAAGTTTGCCCTTCCTCTTAGAACTGGTGCTTGTGGCATGGGAGGTTGTGGTTGTGGCATGGGAGCTGATGGTTGTGCCATTGTATCTGATGGTGTCTGTGATGACTGAGTAGGTGCTTCATGATTTACGTAAGTAGAAGTCTGAGAAGGTCCAGCTTCATTTTGAGTTTGAGTAGGTTCAACAATTGGATCTGACATGATATCTATTTCACCAATACCAAACCATCTTCCCAACCTTGAACCAGAAAAAAACCTACCCCTTCCCCTTTTACTTGATCCCCTTTGCATTGTCCCTCTTTGCTTAAGATTGTTCTTTGAAGGTGGTGTAGGTGGTAACACATCTGATTGTGCAACAGTTGTCTGTGATGTTTGACTAGGACCACCATCAGTTGCAATTGGTGGTACTACTGGTGGAATTGGTTCAAAACCTGGAACAGCAATGGATGGTGGTACCATGGGATCCTTATCACCTACTGATTTATCTTTCTTAGGTCTACCTTTCTTAGCTGGGGGTTTCGGTGGTTTCACAACTGTTGGATTCTTGCAACCTTTTTTTATTATGTCCTTGTTGCAAACAATTTTGACAAGTCATTTGAACACCAGTCTTAGGCACTCTGTTTGGGTTGTTATTTTCATAAGGGGCTCTAATTCTTTTCTTATGTGGCCTACCAGGCATCTTTTTAGCTTTAGGAGGCAATACCCTAGACATCTCACTACAATCATTCCAAAATGTCATTCCATCTACATGTTATAAGTATGAATGATACGTAGCATAAAACATATGTTTTCTAAAACATGGGACATACTCTTTTGGTCTCATATTCAATTTGAAGATAATTGCAATGACATGACTGCATGGCAAACCTGATAGCTGCCACATCCTACAACTACATGTTCTATATTCTTCATCCACTCCAAAGGCTTTTGATCCATTTCTCACTTCAAAAATCGCTCCACCAGCCGAGATAACATGCCAAAAACTAAACAAGATATAAATGAAATTAGTTTTTGTTAATCATTACTAATGTAAATTTATAAGTATATGTAAATTACCTGTATTGTTCTTTAAGGAATTGAGGAATTCCAACCTTTTCTGAATGTTCGGACAAATGTCACTATCACTATTCCATTTTTCCATCATCTTCCTCATTGTATTCATTTTCTCTATAACTATAACCCTAATCCTTTCCAACATAGTAATTAATGGTTTGTTTCTTACTTGTAAAAGCACATAGTTAAAACACTCACTAAAACCATTCTCTACAGACTCACAGTTGGATCCTATCTGAAAATAGGCTCTTGACCATGTTTTTGGCTATTAGAGTAGGCTATAAACCTCTTTCAAATGATGAAGGTGAAGGCGACACATCAGACAATGTGTAAAAAGAAGCTTTGTAAATAAAACATAAACAAAGGTATAATTTTGTAGAAGTATGACCTCACGATATAACAGCTGACCTCAAGAGTCAAAATATATACCTGCTTCGGCATGATTGGCATGCGGCGATGATGGTGCAGAACCGACATGTGGAGAAGCTGCAGGAAGATTAGCATGCCAGAAACCTAATCTTATCATAATTCGCTCCCTCTCCCTCGCTTGTAGTTTTTCTATTCTTGTGTGGTTCTTATTTAGTTCATCCAAAGAAAAAAACTGAAAGCCAAGAAATTAACACCTTAATAGGAATATAAAAGTAATACTTATATAAACCCGACTATAATTAAGTATATTTGAGGCTTAAGAGTATTGTCAAAATCTTGCTATTTTACAGTAAAATATGCACTTAAAAAAGGCAAACTGGCTTAAGCTTATATTTGATAAGTAGGTTATGGGATATAAGTAGGTTATATGGTTTATGATGAATAAGGTTACATATATTGAGGCTTTAAGAAACAAAGCAAGAGTAATTACCAAATTTTTTGACAATTCCATATTATCAAACTCAAGTTTCATTGAATGCTGCATTCTTGCCAAGCCATCGATTTTTTTATTTTATTTTATTTATTTATTTTTTCATATGCTTACACTTAAAAATCTCATTAGCCCAAAGACTTCTCACAAATTCCTTACCAAACCCGTGGGTCTCCGCCATCTTACCTTTTTATCAAGCTTTAATATCATTCATGGGCCGGTAATGGGTCACTTTTGTACAAAAAAAACGGGTCAAATGGGTCAAATGATTGATAATCATTTAAGAGGGTGTTTGGGTAAGCTTATTTTTCAATGTTTAATAGCTTATTGTTTTTTGCAAAAGCCATTATGTACTTTGAAGGTATTTGTTAGCTTATTTTAAAAGGCTCATGCCTTTTTAGGGAGTAAATAAGCTAAGAAGCACAAACACTTAGATTAGGCTTTTGCGAAATGAGCACAAAAATTTCAAGCATAAGCCTACCGAAATACCCCTTTACTAATGCAATATGAGTGTAACAGGTTCCAATTGCATGTCCTCAAATCATCCGCCAATTAGAATGATTAACGTTGGTAAAAAGTTAGTCAAAATTGTTGTGGGTAGATACATCTTGACCCGACATCTTTTTGTAAAAATTTTGGACCAGTGTGGGCCGTTTCTAAAATAAACTGTTTATTTGAATTTGTAGGATGAGAATCTCGATGATGATGAAGATTTATAAGAAATAAGGGCTCGATTTGCCAAAGTAAGGTCATGAGGCGTTCCTCTACTTTTGAGTTGGCATATACTTAATATATGTGACATGGCGGCAGCTATACACCTTATTATTTTATAAAAGGCATTTGTAGCATATGAAAACCATCTTATGTAATTATGAAATTCTTGCTTACTATTAATGCTATAATGTTATGTTCATGATCATGTTATGTTTATCCCTATTGCTATCATTGTTATTCTTATGTCAGATAAGTAACTATTACAAAGTTTTTGACCCGTTTTATGCAATTGGGTGTTGGGCTAATAGGTTGGTACATACATAATATTTTACCTAACTATTAACTATTGTTATCTGCTTATATTTTATAGTGAATAAGCATTTTGTTGTTTATATGAAAAAATCTGTAAGGTGTTTGGGATTCCTTATTGCAGTATGCTAATTAAATTTTGGTACAATCACTAACCCCAAGCCTTTTTGTCAACAAAGTGACCCCAAATATTCCATACCTCAAATATTTCATAGGCAATTTATCACACTTAAAAAGGCATGACTTGCAACAACTCTTACTATTTCTTTTAGCTTATAAACGAATTCTAAAAGCTAGCCGCCCATCGGGCGGGCCTTGAAGCTAGTTTAAGTATATTTGAGGCTTAATTATTGTCAAAATCTTGCTATTTTACAGTAAAATACGCACTTAAAAAAGGCAATTGTAAACACACCATAATTGGCTTAAGTTTATATTTGATAAGTAGGTTATGGGATATAAGTAGGTTATATGGTTTATGATGAATAAGGTTACATATATTGAGGCTTTAAGAAACAAAGCAAGAGTAATTACCAGATTTTTTGACAATTCCATATTATCAAACTCAAGTTTCATTGAATGCTGCATTCTTGCCAAGCCATCGATTTTTTTTTTTTTCATATGCATACACTTAAAAATCTCATCAGCCCAAAGATTTCTCACAAATTCCTTACCAAACCTGTGGGTCGCCGCCATATTACCTTTTGGCCTTTCGGTCTCAAGATCTCTAATCATTTCTTTCTGTTGATTCAGAATATCATTCATGATCTCCTGATTCTTTTTATCAAGCTTTAACATCATTTCTGTAAGTTTATTCTCAATATCACTCATGATCTCCTGTTTCCGTTCACTCTAAAATGCAAAAACAATAGAAATTGAAACTTTAACTCATGAACTCCTTATACCACATGTTTGAGACTTTCGAAAGTAGTAGCATCATACAACTACGACACTAAAATGACTTTAAATGCAAACACAAGACTATCCCAATCAGAGACATTTTCACAAACACCTTAAATGCAAACACAAGACTATCGGATTGGGTACACCTTAAATTCACAAGACAATGTTATAACGGAAACAATGAAATGGTACCGGAATTCAATGGCGATAAAGATGACTGGCTTCACTTTGAAATGCTTTGAAATGCAATTATCGGATTGGGATGGGTCGGCTCGGGTTAGGTAAAAAAAAATATATAATAATCAGTAAAGTAGTCCTGACACTTTTCTCTAGACAACTCTCATGATAATTGCATTTAAACATATACTTAGGGTGTGTTTGGTTCATATGTTTTATGTGGGTCCAAGGGATGATGGTAAAAAATAAGTGTTTGGTTCATTTTAGGGACTCATGGGTTTGGACTCACTCCTTAATATCCTACTATCTACAAATCCTAGGCAACCTACCGGGATTACAAAAATACCATCTAACTTTTTTCTTTTTTTTTTTTTTCTTTTTTTTTTTTTTTTTTTTTTGTCTTTTTACTATTTTGGTGGGCCATATATTTATCTCTACCACATAAAATATATTTGTGATTCTTTTTGTATTAGTAAATTATGATTTGACTTTATTATATCAATTTATAAAACATACAATAATTAAATTTTATTATACATTTTACTTTATTATCTTTTTCAAAACCCAAACCGACCCCATCTACAAACCAAATCCTAATACTAATCCTAAACCCATCTACAAACCAAACGGACCCTTAATTACATATTTTTTGATCCTTATATAAAAGATACTGATATGCATTTGGATTGGCTGTTTTCATCTTACCCATTATATAGTTGAAGAGTCCAGGATAACTAGCTTTAGAAGAACCCTAGAATAAGCTTCTATACTCAACACCACTATATTGTTTCCTAAACCCCTCATAAATGTGTCTAGCACATTGTCTGTGTTCCGCATGTGGCATCACATCCTTTACAGCTTCAATCAATCCCTGCAATAACATATTACATAGTTTAAAAATAATTCATAATTTCAATCTGTTATGGCAAATAAATAGTCAAAACATAGTTACCTTGTGTTGGTATGAGATCAGTGTTAACCCATTTCTAGTTAGGTAACCAATATCTTCTCCAAGTAACTCCAAAAACCATGACCAATTATCCTTGTTCTCTACATTAACCACTGCCCATGCAACTAGAAAAATCTGGTTGTTTCCATCTCTGCCAATTGCCGTAAGGATTTCTCCAACATTTGGTTTCTTAAGGAAACATCCATCTAAAGCAATTACTGGTCTACATCCTCTCTTCCATCCCTCTTTGAGTCCATTTAAGCAAACATAGAATCTACCAAAAAAGGTTTTTTCATCTGGATTCACTGTTGTAACCTTCCGTAATTTTCCCTACGAATAGTAAATGCTAATTAATGATTTACGAATCGTTACGTTAATTAATAACTGTTTTTACCAATAACAAAATTTTTGTTTGTTATTTGAGTTACACTATTTATAATCACAACGTTGTTTGTGATTACCGTTTACCTTGAAACGCGCTTACACACAAACCTTGATAGTCTAGGTATCGCGAAGTTATTAAAAATAGTTAACGTTTAATACGTAACGTGTATATATATATATATATATATATATATATATATATATATATATATATATATATATATATATAATTCGTTAATTAACCAAATGCGTTCAAACAAACTCCCGAGCTCACGAAAACTTCCACAAACGCTCAGTAACTATATTAGACCCCGACACGATATCCAAGGTAAGCTAGTTGGGCCAACAACTTCATTGGGCCTCGGCCCAATCTCACTGCAAACCATACGCACCAAACGGACCCTTGTATTTTCTTTCTTTTCTTTTTCTTTTGTTTGATCCAGCCCACAACACAAGCCCAACTTTCAAATAAGCCCACTAAACCCTTTTATATTTTCGAAACACTCAACCAACGCACATTTACTTTGCTTCGATTTCTCACAAATTCGATTAACAACACGTATATATTTTTACGTATCCTATTTCACCTCACAACTGAGAATCATGAGAGCCAAACCATTCACAAAACTGAGTACGATTACTCACCTAAAAGTGATCACAGCTCAGCTCTAAAAACCATGTTCATGAATTAATGAAAACTTGAAACTTCGAGCAAAGCCAACTCATTACACTCACAACTCTCACAAATCCCTGCCTAATCAATGGTAGCACGTTTTTATGATGTGGTTGACCTCCCATGAACACCCAAACGAGCTAAGACAAACCATAATGATTTTTTTTGTTTCTTTCCTCTCGTTAACATCACCACAAGGACGAACCAAGTATACCAACATCCCTATTCATCTTCATTTGACTTAAATGGAAATGATGAAACTCATTTGACCACGTTTTAAAGTATTGATCTCCCATTTTGTGTCAAGGACCCAAACGCAATCTATGGAAACTCTTGTTTCCTTCTCGGTTGGAGTATAGCACAAGGACGATTCATGTTTAACTCTTGTAATCATCACCACACTATTACACTACTATTCTCGTACCACCTTTGGCCTTGGTCACCAAGGGATCTAACAAAACACGTTTATAAACCTCTTATATATATACATGCATGCCATTCGAGCTCATGCAACCCTAAAACAATCACCACCCAAAATATTTCTAAGTCTTTTTCTAAGTAACATGCACGTATAGCTTTGGCCAAGCTTGGGGAGTTTCGAATCAAGCAAAGGACAAGCAAACGATCACTCTTGTGACTTTGGTGTACATAGGATTAAGTCACGCTCATTCCTTGGCCATTCTCAAACTCCACATCGTGTTTCTACTCCCACCATACTTGGTGAGGTGAGACATTCTACTCCTTTTCAATTATTTCCATCTTAATATTCCCATTTACGTATTATATCACATTTCACTTTGTCTCACTAGGCCATTAACGAAGTACCATTAACTTTTAAAATATATATAAACGCATACGTTATTTTTGTGGCACGTTTCTATGTTGTTTTGACCCATACGATCTCACTAAAAACACTTAGATTATTTTTGAGTTTTAAAAACTGTTTTGGAGAGGATATTGTCGCTTACTTTGACCACGTAAAGCTTAAACTCGATACACAACATCCTCTTTTTAAAGCTCATCCTATTATTCCCCTGGTAAACTAACGAGCTACGTAATATACCCACTCCCATGAACTCATATCGTGCCCCATTTGAACCCAAAACAAATCACGTTTAAAACAGTTTTCTTGAACCCTTATATACTAACGTAGGCTTATAAGCCCATTTAGCTGAAAATAAGCTTATCTTATAAGCTGGTCGAATAAGCTATATTACAATGTTTTTGTGGTCCAAAAATAAGCCCAAAGTCAAGCCTAAAGGTTTCCTAAGTCCAACGGATCATAAAACCTTAACGGGCCACAATTTTGGCTCGTTAAAGGCCCATAAGCTCAAAAATAAGCTCTTTTGAAAATAAGCAGTTTGTATAAGCTCCAAAAGTTGTTTTTAAAATTATTTATAAGTTGGTAACTTTTGGACTTGTTTTGCAAAATTTCGATAATCGAGGGACGAAAACTATCAATTTGCAAAATTCATGGGAAAACTGTCATTTTGACAACTTTGTGATGAAAAATGTAAATCTAAGAACTTTTGGGTATAAAATGTAAATATTGAATAGTTTTGGATTAGAAATGAAAATATATTTATGTTTTGGACTAACGGTGTAAAGTTATACCGTTAGGGGGTTAAAGTGTAATTTTATGAAAACTTAAAGGATTTTCAAAAAATATAAATTTTATAAATTTATATTCCATGTATATATTTATTTTAAATAAATCGACTCGATCAAGCACTTTTCGTAAACTAAACTATATATATATAGAATGAGGTTCATGTAAGATAGTGGTTAAAGTGAGATAATGTAAGAAGCCAATAGTTAGATGCCAAGTGGACATTCGATTTATACGATTATTAAAAATTAATTATAAAATCAAAAGAGCAATGTAGGAATTTTACTTTCCTTTTGATATCCTAATATATAAACAGCACACACATTTCCATAAAGACCATAACCAAATACTACGTATACTATAAACTACTTCCACTGAAAATGTTCTTCCTCTCATCTCTATATCCGTCTTTTTCGTTAAGCGCAATATGCATGATTTTGCTGGTGTCATTTCTTTGTTATATTGTTCTAAAAAATAATCCTTTGTTATATACTTATATTGTTCTAAAAAAAAAAATTCTTTGTTATGCATTGGTTCTTTGTACTTATTGTCGTTTTCTAACGCCTTGTCCGTGTGACTGTGTGTATGCCGCACAAGACTCGAAACCCTAGTATCGTATATACTTATTATCGCCACGAGTATCGCATCCAATTGTTGCCGCCACATTTGACGTTTCTAGTCGCCACTTGTTTATTAGTTATTTTTTATCGTGAAACATATCTTGTTTTTTCTCCCAAAATTTTTAGTTCATCTGGTTGTACCAACACACCGATTAGTTATTTATCATATATCGATTGATTTTAGTCGTTGTGTATCATTTTGTTTGTTTTAAAGATGGTTAGTCACCGACATCCTTTTGTTTATGTTTTTTCATTAATTTTTCTTTTTGTTTAAATTTATTTCCATATCTCATTGTTTGTATCAAAATTACAAAGTGAACATGGATCAATGGTCTGTATGTACGTGAATAAAATAGTATAAAGGTTGTCTAAGGCTAGTGGTAGTGGGACTGAAAAAATCGGTTGCCAATATGGTTCGAACGTTTTGAACATCGGTTGTGCCCACTGTGGCATATGGTTTGTGATATCGATCGCCGGCCACTTTTTTGCAATATCGATCGGTTAGACGATCGATATTAACACACAAAAGTCACATTTTTGTTCCAATTTACAAGTATATATTCCACTGTGATGAGAGATGTGTAAATGGGTTGAGGAGAGAGAAAGCTGAGGTGTCAGCCGGAAAGATGATGCAATATGGGTCACGACTGTGAATAGCCTAACTTTTTGAGTTTGTACGTATCAAAGCTCTAATCTTGTGTTGCATAGTATCTATTCATGTGCGTTTAATCATTTTGTTGGCTACACATAATTTTTGAGTTTGTACATAAAAGTGTTATATTTTATTCATGTATCAATGCTATAAATTAAAGGTTGGAAATCGATCCGTTAATTAATATGTTGTGTATCAATGCACAAACTTTTGTATCAATTCTTTATAACTTGTATCACACCTGATCGTATCAAAGTACAAGAATTGGTGTCCGATTTGTTTAATCAAAAAGTTGTTTTGTATGCTTGTGTATCATTAGTATTGGATCACTAGTTTGAAATAGTGATTCAGTGAGTATTAGTGGTTTAAAAATGATTATAAGTTCATTATAAAAATGACTACAAGATGTGTATTTATTTATTTATTTGTTTGTTTGAGCAAAATTACAAGACGTGTATCAATATCAATATTGTGTATAAGTTGTTAATAACGGGTATCCTAAAAGTAAAGGTGGCGTGTACCAAAACTTTTTTCATATCAAAGGAGGATTGAATTAGTTTAAATATTGAATTAGGAGTATGAATTTAATCACTACGAGTATAAAATTGGTTTTCAAAAATAAAGACGTAAAAGATACCATGAATGCTGCTGGGGTGAGAGAATTAGGTTGACAATTTTGCCCTCACTTTCAAGTTATTTACTAATGTGCCATTCACTTAATTTTAATTTAATGACATCATCAATGATACATCCAACGGCTAAGATTACTTCCTACACTTCCTACTTTAATACACTATCTCACGTTAACCTCCCTCTATATATTGTTGGTCCCTTTTACTTGGTTAACAATAACTAAAAAACTAAAGTAACCAAGTTGTATGACTTTTAACAAAGATGTATAAATGATTAACAATAAAGCAACGTAAACATAAGAGACAATATTTTTCAACGTTTAATTCTTTAATAAAAAAGAATCGTACCCAAGTGTTTGCGGAATAACACTTGGGATCGAAACGACAAGTGTGGTATTGACTCCTCTCTAAACTCAAACAATGTTGAGTGACAACTTCAGGACCCACTGAGCTATCTCAGGGGTTATGTTGTTCTTTGGAGGAGTAAAAGTGGTTTGTGAATGCTTTGCATTAATTGCACATACTTGTCAACTTTTACTCCTCACTTATGCTATCTATTTATCCACAAATGTGAGCATCTCTATTATACAATGGACCTAAGTGTTCCTTAATAAAATCTTCATAGATTTTATTCTCTGGCAAGGGAAACTTCTTTGGGTTAAGTCCAAAAGGCACTTTCTGATGACAGTCTGGTTTTAACCATTTGGGGAAAGTTTGACCTTAAAGTGATAAAGCACTTTAGTGAACTAGTTCAAACTTTCCCGCCCAGTCCCGCCAAAACTTCAGTCTTCAAGTCATCAGTCTTCAGTACCATGATAGTTGTTGAGGAGTCTTAGGGTTCAGTGAGTTATTGTCATCCTCACTGAACCCATCACATTCTTCTTGGCTTAGATCACACTCACTGAGTTTCGCCTCACTGAATGGAGAACCTTTCTTGTTAGGCTCGGTCTAAGCATCCTGAAGATGACTCACTGAGTTACTGTTCACTCAGTGACTTGTTTATACTTAGGTTATTTTACGTTCAAATCCTTGTTAGAAGAAGATTGGGGAATTCAGTTACCCAACAATCTCCCCCTATTTGAACATACAAATAGCCTAAGTATCTCTTGATTCAGTATGAGTTTGCAGGGGTCTTCATCTCTTACTGAATGTTGATGTAATTATAGGTAGGACACATAATTTAAACAAAACATCAAAATTTATTCATAGTTATTACAATTCCTATAAATTACAAAAAAATAAAAGATAGTTGTTGCAGATTAGATGTTCAGGTGGTATCCAAGGGCTTTAAGCTTTGCTTTCTTTGTTCTGAGTAGATGTCTTTCAGGATGTTCATTGATCATTGCTTCCAAGTCCTGGCAGAATCTTTTGTTCTCAGTACTCTTAATGGGGGATGCCAACATGAGGTACATGAGCATTGCTTTGACTCCTGCTTTATCCATATCAGACCATCTTTGGAAAGCAAAGTTTCCAAACTCATTAGTGAAGCATAAGCCTCTTTCAGGTGCTTCAAGGACCATATTGTTCACAAAAGTGATCCCTTCAGGAAGCGACCTGTCACAGTCTAGCCCTGGTACTTTGATCTCAGGCTCCATCTCTATTTGCTTCCTTTTCCTCCTGGAAGGCTTAGATGGAGCAGTCTCTGTTGTTGAAGCTGGAAGAAGGGAGGGAATGTTTAGTGCTTCAAGCATTGCTTTCAGTCTGTCATACCTTTCCTTCAGTGACTTAAGAAGGTTGGGTACCACAACATTGTTCTTCTTGGCAATGATGGGACGAAGCTCATCAAGTTCAGTGATGCCAAAGTCAGCAAACCTGAATGGTTTGTGAACTTCCATCACTCTTTTATCCTGTACCCTGAAGACAGTGACTATGGTAGGATTGGTGTTGCGATGAATTTGAATGTCAGTGATGGTTTTCGGTTTCAGCCTTTCTTTCATCACCCAATGATACTTTTCAATCCTAGTCTTCCTTATATGAGCGTCCCTCCTGAGCTTCTCTTCCCTTTCCCTTTTGAGAGCACTCAACTCTTCTTCTTGAGCCTTTTTGAAGGCTGCACCAGCTTGCTCGGTGGCTAGTGCCTCAGTGTCCAGACCAATCTTTTCAGCCTCCTCATGAACAACCTTTATAAGGGCAGGCTTGCTCATTCTCTCTTCTTCAGCAACCTTTTGCAAAATCTCAATTCATTCCATGTGGGCTTGAATTTCTGCATTGGTGAGATGATGCACAACTCCATTGATTTCAAATGGGACCCTGATGGGTTCATCAGGATCATATCTGACTATTGTGGAGGCATGCTTTAGCACAATTTCAGGTTCAGAGGTGGTAGCAATACTTTTTCCTCTGTCCTGCCTGAGAGTAGAGGAGACTGGTTCCTGTTGTGGTGGAACTTCATTGATTAGTATGGCTTTAGTGACATGCTCCCCCTCAGTGTGAGAGGGCTGTCCAGCTCCTTGTTCTTCAGTATTAGGGGCTTCAGTAGCATTCTCCCCCTCAACATTTGCCTGAACATCAGTGATGGCAAGTGTTGGCTGTATTGAAGAAGTAGATATGCCCTTGAAGGCTTGGAAAATTTCCGTCATCATAGACTTGATCTCCTGAGTATCTTGTTGAATGTGAGATACCCTGGAGTCAAGTGTAGCCTGAGTAGTTTCAAGAACTGTCATCCTGGATCCCAGAGTCCATGCCAGAGAAGTGGACCTTTGGGATTGAGCTGCCACTGATTCTTCCATTTTGATGAAGGAAGATTTAAGAAACTCCACAGTTGTGGTGAGACCCTAAACATTCGATCCCTTTATCAAGTCAAGTAACTCAGTGAGGGCCACTGAATTTACCTGATACGTCTCGGATGCCTGAAGAAGCTTCCTGGTGAGTTCAGGATCATCCTTGACCGATTCTTGAACAGACTGAACCCCTACATTCAGCTGGTTAAGGGATATCAAAAACTGATTCAGGCGAGTGATCATCTGTGTCAGGGAATGGTTAAATAAGGCATTCTGTTCCCTGACATCATCATTGAAATCTTCGACAGCATCTTTGAGATTGTGATAGTGAACCGCCTGTTCAGTATGCATGTCAAAGACCTCATCAGTGACCCCCCTGTACAAAATGTTAGTGATTTTTTTAATGAATTTGGTGAAAACTTTCTCAGTGAGAGGAGTTTGATTATCTCCTGAGGACTCTGATGTAGATTGAGTTTCAGCGGCCTTAGTGTCAGAGGGTTGAGGAGACTGATGAATAGGTTCACGGACTGTCTCCTCAACCACCATATCATCTCCAGCTTCAAAAATCTCCTCATCACTGTGAAATTCATCATCACTGAACAGGGCGGCCTTAGCATCAGCCAGTGAAGTAATCTGCAACAGGAGGTTATCCGGCTCCTCTTCATAAGAAGACTTACCTTCATTTTGGCCAGGTCCTGGCCCCTCAAATCCGGTAGATTGGGTTTTATCTACCTGGTCCTCAAGGTCAGTTCCCAAGTTATGCGCACCTCCGGGGTGGGTTATGGGTTCCATATCAGCGGGTGGCATTTGTCCCTCTGAATCTTTGTCCCCCGTGACCCCTTCAGACACTGATGGGTGTTTCTCAGTGCCATCATGAGGAGCCGTGAATGTTGTGTCCCTATCAGCGGGTTGTATGTTTCCCTATGAGTCTTTGGGATGAGTTTTTGTGCCCTCAGACAAAAGCTTTGATTTGCGAATGTCCTCATCAGGCACGTGAGTGGTTTTGCCCCCTTTCCAACAGGCTTGTACTGGCCTGTCGAAGATTTAGGGGAGAGAACTCCCTGTTGCTTGGGTTGTGATTTACCCGAGCCTTTGGCAGGATGTGATTGTTTGTGGATCCCCTTCTCAGTGGAGTAGTGCTGCCCCACCGAGGGTTTAGGACCCCTTACTCCCTGATACTCTGGTTGTGATTTGCTAGAGTCTTTAGCAGGATGTGAAGGTTTGGTTGGTTCCAACTCCACTGACTTGTTTATGTCAGCAGAGCCTTTGGGAACGGGTTCGCCCGAGGACACTGAGTGTGATGTCTCAGTGCCCTCCGTTGGCCTTTGTTTGGGGTCAGTGACCAGGTTATAATTCTCAGGGTGTCCGCAGTCAGGGTCTGTTGTTGTTGTTGTTGCCCCCTATTGTCAGGCTTAGGGGCAGAGGTCTCAGTGGCGAGTGACTTGGGTTGAGCCACCTTCCTAGACCCCTGTCCCTTCTTCCTCTTCACCTTTTTGGTGGGAGAGGGAATTGGTGATATGATGTTGTCACCCTGGATAGCAGTCAGCATATATGTGGTCAGGGCGACAGGTGTTACCTCAATAGGGTCACGTGAGTAATTTGCCTTATGTAAGACATCAGGTTCAAAGCCGACACTGTCAGGCTTGATATACTCAGACCCTAATAAGTCATTCAGGGCACAGGAAATGAATCTAGGGTAAGACATGTGTTTTTGCCTAGACTTCCCACCCAATTTGGCTATGAGGTCCCTGAAGATAATTTCTCCAAGGTCAATCTTTTTACCCTCAATGAGACAGTACACTATCATTGATTGAGTAGTGTTTAGTTGCTCAGTTGAGGATTTATTCCTCCCAAGGACCTGAATTACAAATGTCATCAGGATCCTCCAGGGGGCAGGGAACCATGTTTTGATTATGGGGGTTTTGGACAGTAGGGACCCTGGAGTAACATCAGGACGATGTTTATCATAGGGCCCAAGTTCCAAGAGGAGTTGTCTAACTTCCTCTTCAGTTGGTTTGGCAACAAAGGTCTCAATGTAGTCAAGGCCAGTGGCTTTGACAAAGGTTTTGTAGTCAAGAGTTAGGAACTTAGTTCCATTGTTCACTGAGAACCTGATTTTGGCCTCCTTTGGCGCATCAGGGTTTTCAACCATCGCTGTGCACCAAAATTCCCTCAAGTAGTCATGATAGATGACTGAGGGGGTTTTTGTGAATGTGGTGGTGAGAAAACAATTTTGTAGGAACTTCACCACATCCCTGTATTCAGGGAACCCTTCAGGGTAGGCAAAGTTCCCCACCACATTGTTTTTGGTGAGGTCTACGCTTTCCATTTGGAAATCTACATTGGGTGCATATTTTATGACCTTTGAAGAGGCCATTTTTTTTTGATAAAGGTCTGGTTTTGAACAAAGAAGAAGCACACAAAGTTTTTTGAAAGCAAAGTGATTCTTGAAATAATTTTGCAAGAGTTTTGTTAAGATTTTTAAAGCGTGTGTGTGTTCTTTGTGGGGGTATTTATAGGGTAGGAATTAGGGTAGTGATGTTGCGGATACCAACGGTTTTTATTATTCAACCAAAACGGCATAATAATGTGGTTTGATATCCGCATTTAATATCACGATTCCCACTACCCTATTTTCTCTCACATGATGGGGTGAACAGTTGTGTGGCTCTGCAAATAATGCACTTTTGCAGAGTGGTATCATTACAACAATTTGTTGTGAGAGAACAATTAATGTTTAGTGGTGTTTGGTGAGAGAGATGTGGGGGCCCAAGGAGTGGATGCCAGTTGTGTAAGTGACATATATTCCTATATTAAATAGGAATCAGTTACCTACCTGGGACATTTACTAACCAAGTACTTAGAGCATTTAGTTAGGGTATTCAATGCCATTTTTCATCATGAGCCCCCCGAATGATTTTTCATTCAATAAAAAATTGGTTTTCAGGAATCAGGGACCTAGAGAATTTACATCAGGTTGGAACGCTTTTGATCAGTTTCCTGATTCTATGTCTAACATGCCCAATTCAGCTTTCAATCTTGTGAAAGTGGGTTCATCCAGGGGTTTTGTGAAGATATCAGCTAGCTGATACTCAGTGGGGATGAAATGTAGTTCAATTTCTGCATTTGTGATGTGGTCCCTGATGAAGTGGTATCTGATGTCAATGTGTTTGGTTCTTTGATGAAGTACTGGATTGTTTGAGATGGCTATCGCACTTGTATTATCACAAAAGATAGGTACCATCTTATACTGAATGCCATAGTCAGTTAGTTGGCTCTTCATCCATAGTACATTTGCACAGCATCCTGCAGTAGCCATATATTCAGCTTCAGCTGAGGACATGGCCACTGATTGTTGTTTCTTTGTACTCCAACACATAAGTTTACCACCAAGAAATTGGCAGGATCCTGAAGTACTTTTCCTATCCATATTACATCCTGTATAGTCAGAGTCAGTGTACCCTTTGAGATCAAATCCTGAACATTTTGGGTAATACAAACCAAGGTTTGGAGTACCCTTCAGGTACCTGATGATTCTCTTGACAGCAGTGAGATGTGATTCTTTAGGGTCAGTCTGGTATCTTGCACACAGGCATACTGAGAATTGGATATCAGGCCTTGAGGCAAGTAAGTACATCAGGGACCCTATCATTCCTCTGTATTGGGTTTGATTCACTGATTTTCCAGTGAGGTCAGGGCCAAGGTTGTTTGGAGGAACCATAGGAGTCTTCAATGAAGAGCAATCAGTGAGCTCATAACTTCTTCAGTAGGTTCCTTAGGTATTTTTCTTGGCAAATGGATATTCCTTTTTCAGTTTGTTTGATTTGGAGTCCAAGAAAGTATGTGAGTTCACCCATCATGCTCATCTCAAACTTTGTGGTCATCAGTTTGTCAAACTGTTTGCAAAGTTTGTAACTTGTTGAGCCAAAGATGATGTCATCAACATACACTTGGACAAGTGTTGATATAAATAATGTATAAAAACGTTATTAATATCTTTCGATATCCTTAAGTTTTGACGATCACAAAATATAAGAACATTAAACGAAAAGTTAATACGTAAACAAGTTTTAAGCAAGTTTATATCATCTCATCCAACATAATCACTTAAGGTATGAATAAACAAGTGACTAATACATTTTATGATCAAAGGGATGTTTATTTAATAATACAAAGTTTATAAAATTAAATAAACTTATTATATATTTTTGAAAAACATTTTTGGTAATAAAGGAAAATGTTTTATTCATAATAAATATATGAATTCAAAATTTTAACCAAAATCAGTTAGTTTTTCACCAAATAAACTTTCCCCAGAAAAAGACAATCTGGGCGGCCCCCTTAATTTTAAGGGGGCCGGCACACAATTAAGGGGACCGGCCACGCTCCCTTGTCAGATTCTGTCAGAAATTTTTCCCTATAAATACTACCTCAAACCTGGTATTTTTACCACCTCTTGCACGGAAATTTTCAGATCCAAATCTCTCTAAACGTCCTCCTAAAAACCTTTTTATCATATAATTTTTAATCCTTGTTTCAAGTGATTCATTCCCTCACCTCTCATCTCTCAAAGTGCAAGAGAAGAATACTCCTTCAACATCAAGTTGTGAAGTATTGTAGATTTGTGTATATAGTCTAGTTGTTGTGTACATTCATTGTATAGGTGTGATAGTAGTGTAACTAGATAGATCTAGGAGTAGAAGTTGTGAATAGAAGTAGTGAGATATAAGTAGTGGTGTGATGAAGAAGTAGTGGAGTAGTGTGAAGTTGTGAAGTAGTAGTGGTGTGTACAAGTTGTGAAGAAGGTGTGCCAAGTCGTGAAGAAGTTGTGTAGAAGGTGTGAATAAGTTGTGACGAAGTTGTGGTGTGTATATTGGTGTGTAATGTTTTCTCCGCCATAAGGGAGCTTGTTGACATAGTGAAGAAAACTCTCTAGTAGGTGACTCGAGGAGTGGAGTAGGGCAAGGAAGGTGTCCTTGTAGCCGAACCACTATAAATCCTTTGTCTCGCGGTTAGATCTTTCCATATCTTACTTATTATCTTGCTTATATCATTATTACTTTTGTAGACGTAGACGTATATGTATAGTTGCTCATATAGTGCTAGTATTGATTTTACTTAAAGATCAAACAAAAGTTTCATTCACAAAACAAAGTTTTTACAATCAAACTAAAAAGGTAACATACATTTAATTGATCATTTCGATCAAGTATAGTTTTCATACAAAATATAACTAAGGATTATAAAATAAACGTTTACTTACTTATCTCTCGTATATAGTTATAATTGTTTACATTATGCATGTGTTGATTTCACATACTTAGTTTGCATTATTATTTTTGCTCATACTTAGATATAGTTGTTCATATTGTTCAAGACTTGAATTCACATAAGATCGAATCAAAGTTTTAATAGTAAACATGACTTTTAAACAACTAAGTTTTCATAAAACTAAAAAGATGTAAAACTATTCAACCCCCCTTCTAGTTTTCTACAATTGGCATCATAGCTACGTTGAACAAGATTTTTAAAATATACTGTATTTTAAAACTTGTATCGATCTATGGAATCGGAAAAATATTTAGAAGGACAATCTATGCAAAGACCACCACTATTTGAAAGGGATGGATTTTTATATTGGAAAAATAGATTCGAAACTTATGTGAAATTGAAAGATCTTGATCTTTGGCATGCATTACCTTTGGTGATTTTCCCCCTATTCAATATAATTTTGAAACTAAAATGGATGAAATTGTGTCTTTTGAAAAACAAAATGATGATTTGAAAAGGAAACTAGCAAAAAATAATGAGGCTAAAATGGTTATTTATAATGCGTTATCACGCAAAGAATATGAAAGAATTTTCATGTGTAAAACCGCAAAAGAAATTTGGGATTCTTAACTAATCACTCACCAAGGTAATAGTCAAGTTAAAGATAATAAAATAGATCTTCTTGTTCAACAATATGAACAATTTACGATTCCAGAGGAGGAATCAATAGATAATGCTTTTGCTAGGTTTAACACTATCATCACAAGTTTAAAAGCACTTGATGAGAATTTTTCTAGTAAGAATTTTGTTAGAAAATTTCTTAGGGCTGTTCATCCAAAATGGCGAGCTAAAGTTACGGCGGTTGAAGAATCGAAGAACTTGTCAACTCTTCAACTTGATGAGTTGATCGGCAACCTGAAAGTCTACGAAGCAATAATAAAGAAAGACTCCGAGATGGTCAATGGAAAAAGAGAGCAAAGCAAGTCAATTGCATTGAAAGCTAGGAAGGAATCTAGTAACGAGGATAGCTCAACCTCCGTAAGTGATGACGAAGAATATGCGATGGCCGTAAGAGACTTCAAGAAATTCTTCAAAAGGCGAGGAAGATTCGTTAGACAACCGCATGATGAAAGGAAAGCAAACCAAAGAAATAAAGATGACAAAAATGGCAAAAGTGATAGGAAGTGCTTCAAATGTGGTGATCCAAATCATCTCATCGGAAAATGTCCAATGATGCCAAGAGATCAAAATCAAAAGGCGTTTGTTGGAGGAGCTTGGAGTGATAGCGATGATGATGAGAAAGAAATCACAAATGAGGAGAAGTGTCTTATGGCTAAGACATCAAGCGAGGTACGTTCCGAAACCAAATACTTTAGTGACGAAAGTTTATCATTAGACGAAAAAGACCTAGATAGTGAATATAATAGGTTATGCAAAATAAGTCAAAAGGTTATAGCTAAAAATAAGTCACTAAAACATATTAATAATCAATTAGAAAATGAAGTACTCGAATTAAAAATTAAACTACAACATTTGGAAAAAGAAAAAGAAGTTTTTAAAGAATGTAAAACATGTTTAGAGGTCAAAAATGAAAATAAAAAACTTAAAGATGAAATTTTCAAACTTGACAAGTTTAAAAATAGTAGTAACTCACTTAAGAAAATAATAAGTGTTCAAGAAACTTTGGGAGATAAAACCGGTCTAGGATTCGACTTAACTAATGTTTCAACTAGTGAAAATAAAAATGAAAAGTTTGAATGTGAACCTAGTAAACAAAAACCATTAGACTCAAGACCTAAGTATGTACCTATAAAAGATAGAAAAATACCTATTGCGAGTGATGAGGAAGTAAAAAGTTTTTATAAACCATCATTAAAAGCCAAAACCGGATTTTCTAAACTAAAATTAAGATCTAAAACTCCACCTCCAAATAGAGCAAATAATCCTCATCCTCGGTCTAAAACCCCTCAACATAGGAGAAATCAAGGTAGACAAAACTTTTCTAATAATAGTCACCCAATGTGGATTTATCCACATCAACCAAGCTTTAGCCCATGGGGAATATTTTCACCATATATGCATCCTTGTCAATTGCAAACCATGATTGGTTCAAACAACTTTGGACCAGTGAGACCATGGGAATCAAGTGGCTAAGTTGTCACTTTTCGAAACTATTGGAATCTCATCTAATGACTTCTATAAGTCAACATGGCAACTTGAAGTTTTTTTTGAAGAAAATTTATTGAAGACTAAAAGGTACGCATTTTTTTAAATTTATCATTAAAATTTATATTCTTAGATTAATAACTAGTTAGAATAATGCTTAGTTATATAGCTAGTAATACTTACTTGCTCACATATTATGAACCCCTCTTAGTTGGCTTTCCTAGGATTTAAATTAAAATTGTTCGTTGTCGAACAACATAGAAAATGGAAATCTTCTATGTCCACTAGTAGAAAACTCATGGTGATGAAGTGAAATGAGTTAAATGGATTAATCGTTAATA
>CM060694.1:123263299-123370799 GCA_030686995.1 Artemisia argyi | reverse complement strand
CATCCCTTTAGCAGACTTTATAACCAAGTCTCTAGCTAGACCCTTCGTCAAGTGATCAGCTAAGTTCTGTTGAGATCTAACAAACTCTATAGATACCACCCCATTCGTGATAAGCTCACGAATCATGCTATTCCTGACACCTAAGTGTCTAGACTTACCATTGTACATCTGGCTATAAGCCTTTGCCAATGTAGCAGCACTATCACACCGGATAGAAATAGGTGCTATAGGTTTAGGCCACAATGGAATCTCAAGAAGCAAGTTTCTCAACCATTCAGCTTCTTTACCAGCAGCTGCTAGAGCCACAAATTCAGATTCCATTGTTGAACTGGTGATACAAGTTTGTTTCTTGGATGCCCAAGAAATTGCACCTCCACCAAGTAGGAATACCCAGCCACTGGTAGACGAATTGTCTTCAGTGTTACTGATCCAACTTGCATCAGTGTATCCTTCCAACACTGAAGGATAACCAGTATATGAGAGACTATAGTCCATAGTTCTCTTTAAATACTTCAGTACCCTCTGAATTGCTTGCCAGTGCTGAGCACTAGGATTACTAGTATACCTGCTCAGTTTACCCACAACAAAAGCAATGTCAGGCCTTGTACAAGTCATGGCATACATCAGGCAGCCAATCACCCTGGAATACTCAAGTTGAGATACAACTTTGCCAGTATTAAGCATAAGCTTCTCAGTGGTATCCATGGGAGTACTCACTGGAGTACAATCAAAGCAATTAAATTTCTTCAGTACCTTCTCAATATAATGAGACTGAGAAATTGATATACCATTGCTTTCATGTTTAATCCTTATACCAAGGATAACATCAGCCTCCCCCATGTCCTTCATGGAGAACCTTGATGACAAAAATTCCTTTGTCAGGTCAACTTGATTTTGGTCAGTGCCAAAGATCAACATGTCATCAACATATAGGCAAATGATGACTCCTTTACCAGATTCATCAAATTTGCTATATACACATTTGTCAGCCTGGTTAAGAACATAACCATTAGACAAAACCACTTCATCAAATTTTTGATGCCATTGGTTAGGTGCCTGTTTCAGTCCATATAAAGACTTAATCAGTTTGCACACCCTGTTTTCATTGCCAGGCAAGATGAAGCCCTGAGGTTGGTTCATATAAACCTCCTCATCCAATTCACCATTCAAGAAAGCTGTCTTCACATCCATCTGATGAATAATCAGATTGTGAATTGATGCCAAAGCAATCAGCAGCCTGATGGTACTGATACGTGCCACAGGGGCATAAGTATCAAAGTAGTCTATCCCTGACTTTTGTTTAAAGCCCTGAATGACTAATCTAGCCTTGAACTTTTCAATAGTTCCATCTACCTTCATTTTCCTTTTGAAAATCCATTTGCAACCAAGAGGTTTGCAACCTGGTGGTAGATCGACCAACACCCAAGTGTTGTTGCCCATGATGGAGTCAATCTCATCATTTATTGCTTCTTTCCAGAAAGCAACATCCTGGGACTTCATTGCTTCTTCAAATGTTTTGGGATCATCCTCAACAATGAAGCAATAGGAGTATTGGTCAGAGACCTCATTCCTTGTACCTTCAATTAAATATAATTGAAACTCAGGTCCAAATGACTTTGGAGTCCTGACCCTTTTGCTCTTCCTGAGCTCAGGTTCAGGTTGTTGAACCACAACCTCATCAGGGGCCTGAGATGATAAATCATCAGGGACCTCTGATACACCAATGTCATCAGTTCCATTTGGAATCTTCTGACTTGGTCTAGGGACTGATGAGAATCTATTCTCATCAAATAGTGCATCCCTTGATTCAATTATTGAGTTAATCGAAACATATTCATTAGGTTCAATAATATAGAACCTATAAGCCTTGGAATGCTCAGCATATCCAACAAAGATGCATTCAATACCTCTTTCACCCAAAGTTTTCAACTTCGGATCAGGGAGTCTTACAACTGCCCTACAACCCCAGACCCTGAGATAATTCAGGTTGGGTTTCTTTTTAGTCTAGAATTCATAAGGGGTAACCTTGTTCCTTTTATTTGGAACCCTATTTAATAAATAGCAAGCTGTTAACATAGCTTCACCCCTGAACCCTTGACTCAGTCCTGAATAGGACAACATGGAATTAACCATCTCCTTCAGTACCCTGTTCTTTCTTTCAGAGATACCATTTTGTTGAGGAGTATAGGGAGCAGTCGTTTCATGGATTATACCAACAGACTGAAAATACAGAGTATCCATGTACTCACCTCCCCTATCAGTCCTGAATCTTTTGATCAGGGACCCAAGTTGCAACTCAACTTCAGTTTTAAACACTTTGAATTTATCTAATGCTTCATCCTTGGTATGTAACAGATAGACATAACAAAACCTAGAAGCATCATCAATAAATGTCACAAAGTACTTGTTCCCCAAAGAGTGAGTGGCATGCAAATCACACAGGTCACTGTGTATTAGCTCCAAGAGCTCAGTCTCACGTTTAACACCCTGAAAAGGTTTCTTAGTAATTTTGGTCAACATGCAAGTTTTACACTTTTCAGTGTCCATGTCAAATGCTGGGATTAACCCATCCTTAGACATATCATGCATCCTTTTATAATGTACATGGCCAAGTCTAGCATGCCACAGGGTAGAGTCATTCAGTTTAGAGGTTGACATAAAGGCCGAATTAGCAATGTCAGTGACAACATTAAGCCTGAACATTTGATTACACAAATAGCCAAAACCAATAAACACACCATGTTTAGACAAAATAAATTTATCAGATTCGATAACTTGTTTATATCCATGATTATTCAAAACACTACTTGAAACCAAGTTCTTCCTTATATCAGGAACATGAATAACATTAAACAAAGTTATAATCTTTCCAGAACTAAAACTAAGATCTACACAACCACGACCATGCACCAAAGCTGTTGACTCATTTCCCATGTGAAGAATAGATCCATCATTCAGTGACTCATAAGTCTTGAACCAGCATCTATCTTTGCACACATGAACAGTTGCTCCAGAGTCAACCCACCACACAACATCATCATCCTGCACATAGTTAGATTCAGATACATATGTAACATAATAAACCTAAAGAGATTCATTAAACATATGCTGACCTTTCAGTGAGTTGGCTGAACCACCACTCCCTGAACCACTAGTGCCTGAACCATTGGTTTTACCACCAACCTTAACACCTTTGCAATCCCTTTTAGTGTGACCAGATTTGCCACATTTCCAACAAGTAGGTGTTGCCTTCTTGTTAGGATCAGCCCTTGTGTTATCATGATGTTTACGTTTGCCTTTGTTCTCATTGTACCTGGTGGAATTGTTATGTTCCACCATATTGACAACAGGTGCACCAGTAACATTGCTACTCTTTGGCTTGTCATTATCTTGCGCCCTGAGGGAATCCTCAATACGCAGATGACTACCCAACTGAACAAGTGTCAGTTCTTCCTTCTTATGTTTCAAGGCATGCTTGAAATCTTTCCAAGAAGGAGGGAGTTTGTCAATGATACAAGAGACTGAAATAGCCTCATCCATGTTCATTTTATGTTGTGTAAACCTTCCAAGTATTCCAAGAAGTTCATTGTATTGTTCCATGACTGGTCTTGAATCAGTCATTTTGTAATTTGTGAAATTACTCACAAGAAACTTCTTACTTGAAGCATCATCAGCCATATATTTGGCATCCAAGGAATCCCAAAGTTCTTTGGAAGATTCAACGTTCTGATAAATGTCAAAGAGAGAATCAGACATACCATTTAGGATTAAACCTCTGCAAACATAGTCATCATTCTCCCATTTGCTCCTTTTCCTTATCTGTTCCACAGTAGCATCATCCCCATGATCATCAGGAATGGCAGTACTAAGAACATACACCACATTCATGCTAGATAGCAAGAAGTGCATATTCTTTTGTCATCTTCTGAAATCAACACCTTCAAACTTGTCCAATTTGGAAAAGTTAGCAGCCATATGCCTCATAGCTGCAACCATTGATTAGGGTCGAATAGTTTACTTTGATTGTTGTTTGTGATTCGCCCAGATCAGGGTAGAGATAATCAATAGACCTAGCTACGTACCAATTAAGGTTACCGGATATCACTTGGAATCGTGTTATCACTTTCCAAAGTAAACTATTCGACCCTGATGCCTGGGTATCACGAATATCTACTTGGGATAAGACCACATGTTGTTAATGATTTAGGCACAAATCAATAACCCTTCGTATTTAAGTGTTGTGTGTTTTCTGTATATCTCTCATGCATCAATTGATTTACCTATTTATAGGTAATATTACTCAACCCTAGTCAATGGAATTAAGAGTGATTAACGGCCCATTAATCCCACTTAATTTGCCTCCATAATTATAGGAATTAGTGGTTACAAGACCAATTAAACGTGGTCATTAATGCAGTTATAACTGCCACTTGAATAGGTCAAAACAGTTACTAATCAAGTTTGAATTCAGTCCAGTGAGTTCATTATACTCACTGATGAGTTAGTCCCTGAGGACATGACAACTCCATGATGAGAGTTTAACTCATCATCCTGATGAATACCGTTCAGTCCAGAGTATCACTCCCTGAAAGAGTGAACTCACTGAACTTCATCATACACTGAAAACACTTAACCACTATCTGAGTCAGGGTGTTCAGGGACCTGATGGGTGTACACTCCGTACCTCCTGACCCATTACCAGGTTTGAACTGATCCCACAAGTGCACTAAATTTTCCAACAATATATATATATAAAGGATTAAAAAAAAACCATTTTTCGGAAAATACTCCATACAACTCACTAGCTTTTGTTATAACATGATTCTAAACTGAACTTTCTAATTGGAACTTATATATACCTCTAAATATTGCGTTCAACCATTTATTCCATCCATATTTTCTACATTGTGGTTTCTCATGCTCGTATTGGATTCACTTAAATTTGTTGTTGAGGACTCAAATTTAATGGCTAGTTTGTTGCTTTTACTTACCACCATCGGATGAAAATGATGAGTCATTGCTTTCAGATTTCTCTAGTTTTTTGTTTTCTGATCTTCGTGAGCTTGATATGGCATTGGGCTCATTACTAATTTGATTAGCTTCAGATATGTTATTGCTTTTCATGCTCAAATCACCATCAACCCTTTTCTTGCTTCTTGATGATTTCCCATCTACACTTTTGTTTCTCAAACTCGAGCTTGAGTTCGTTTTAATGCTCTTGTTGCTTCTTGAGGTTGACTTGCTATTTGATGTGAAGTGCTCACTGCTATTATGATCATGATCATCAAACATGTCATGACTCTTCTTGGTCAAATTAGCATCAATTCTTGTTTGGTTACTTGATGATTTCCTATTGACACTTTTCTTTCTTAAACTGGAACCTGATTGTGTTTTGAAGCTCTTGGTATTTCGTTTTGATGAATTCCTACTAACTCTTGTTCTTTCTTTTCCAAATGTAACTTTTCTTTTGATGCTTTTTGGTTTCGATTTTGATCTGTAGCCAGTTTCTTCTTGCTGGCTTTCATCCTCACCATAATCGTCTTCATTATATAGACTTTCTGATGATGAGGTGCCAGCTTTATCATCATCATACCTAGTTTTGTGACTTTTAATTCTAATAGGGTATTCTTCATCCTCATCATCATAATCACTACAACTTATATCATCTGTACCGTCAGTAGATGCTTGTTCAAGATCCTGTTCTAGATTTTCTGAAGATGACGAGCATGATGAATGAGTCTCCTCATGTGGATCATTAGTAGAAGCGGGAGCTGGAGCAGGATCTGTTTGTAACTGAGATTCTTGTTGTGGTCGCAGTGGTGGAGCGACCGTGAGGAAGCTAAGAGCTGCCACCACATCAGAGATCATGGGTCGAACAGATGGGTCCTCTTGTACACACATTGCCGCAACCCCAACTGCTTGATTTAAGCTCTTATCTGGAAATGCTCCTTTCAAATGTGGATCAGCCATTTCAGGAAACTTCTTTGGATCTTTAAAATATGGTTGTGCCTGTTTCAATCCTAAAACTGTCAACTATTATGAAAAGAAACTGCATGTAAACACATTCATAGAAAAAAAATGAAAAAACTATCTTTTCTTCATAATATAACTTACTATGGTGTAATATATTCATGCTGCTTTGTATATAGATAAACGTGTGAACTTCACCTATTTTTTATAGCCTTTTCTCGTGTATTATGATGATTTAAGAAAAGTATAGAAAGGCCCATGTGCTTACCCATACGACAAGATTTTGCTCATCTTCTGGGAGAGATGTATCTAAGGCTTTTCTTCCAGTAATGAGCTGGAGTAGAATAATCCCAAAACTGTAAACATCGGATTTGGGGGTGAGCTCACCGTTTTGTTCATATTCTGGCGCACTACCAACAGTACTCACTATCCTTTGTTGCATAGTATTACCAGAGTCAATTGCAAGCTTCACAAGCCCGTAATCTGTGAGCTTTGGCTCCAAGTCTTCATCCAACAAAATGTTTGTAGACGCTAAGTTGCGACAGATAATAGGTGGATTTGCTTTTTCGTGTAGATACTCCACAGCTTGTGCAGCTCCTGAAGCTACTTTCATCCTTGTGATCCAATCTAATGGCTCTCTATCTGGCAGAACGTCTGTCATTGAACCGATAAACAGATAATCATAAGAATTCTTAAAATTCATCTTCTTGATTAGCTAAATCTTAACTATAGTAGAAAAAGTAAAAGAAATTACCATGCAGATGATGATTTAGAGAACCCTTTTTCATGTATTCATAAACAAGTATCCGCTGATCACCATCGGCACAATATCCTATCAGTTCCACAAGATTAGGATGCTGAAGGCGACTCAACGCCATCACTTCAACAAGGAACTCTTTGTTTGCTTTTGTTCCATGTCTGTCTAATTGCTTCACCGCCACAACCTTCACATTTGCATAAATGTTTATTTATCATATCAATTTTTTATTTGTATAATCATACACATCTTTAATTAACAAAGTTGAAAACAGGGGCACAACATAACGCACATGAGCAGATCTACAAAATATAATGGAACCACAAAATATATAGAAATTTTAGCAATAACATAATCTTAGATGTTTTGGTAAGTTTGTATTTTCTTTAGCACATGTGGTTATCGGACAAATTGGGCAAGTAGTGAAGTCAAGGGGGTTGTCCCTTCCCAAAATGTCTGATTTAGAGCATAATTACCTAGAAATCCACAAACGTGAAAAGTTTTAAAGAACAACATTTTATGATTAGAATGATTTTGACCCCAAAATAAAATTTTAGAGTTTACGCCTCTGGTCTAGTGGTATGTGAGTTGCCCACCAACCCAGAGGTTGTGGGTTCAAGCCTCACCGGAGGCATTTGTGAGATATATTTTGAAATAGATGGTGTAGGGTGTGAAAAAATTGACGTTCAATAAAAAAAATTAAAGTTTACCAACCTGCCCTGTTACTGGGAGAGTTCCTTTATAAACTTTCCCAACTCTACTCTCGCCTAATAGACATTCTCGCCGGAAGTTCTTGGTAGCCATGGCCAAATCTCGGAAACCAAAATTACGAGCTGAACTATTCTCGATTTCGTTTGCTTCATTTGTGTCGGTGGTAGCAGTCACAGCAGTACATTCTTGTTTTTGGTTATTAGCTTGAGTGGGTGGTCCTGATGGCGAGTCTGTAATAAACACACTTATTGAATCATATGTCATCGAGAGTGAACGGAATTCGAACTTGGGCATACTATAAAGTTTAAACTAAATTTCTTTATCATTCAGAACTCAAAAATGTTGCATGAAACTATTACAAAAAATATAATCCCTAGCCTTAATTCTAGTTTTGCCCGTAAACTGATTTAATATGTTTTACTCGTCTTTGATTGTCTATCATGAACATTAACTCTCTCATCGCAATACAACATATGTCAATCAGTTTTATCATTGTATGCAACATGTCTTTGAGCTAAAGAAAGATGAAAAAAAAAAAAAAAAAAAAAAAAAACAAAAAAACAAAAAAACAAAACAAAAAAAACAAAAAAAATATAGTTTTGTCAAAATGATAATTTAATAAAAATTCTCAAATTTCTGTCTCGGTTATTTATTTTTTCCTCCATGAACAAACTGCAACACGACATCATAGTTCCTTCCATGGTTCGGTTACAAACAAGCATATTTATGATAACCACACATTACATATATGCAGGTGTGTAACATTTAAGAATTCTCTGGAACCCTCATATATACAAAGGTTAGTCAATCAAAGAGGAATACTTGAATCTCAAAAATAACAAAAATAGGGTAAATATGTTCTCTTCATTGTTTTTCATTAGGTAGAATTTGTAAATCTTATATTTCAAATTACACTTTTCGTTTGTGAGTATCGATATCGGAAGATTGGCTGTAAACTTGCATGCATCATGCGTACCAATAGATTGAGAAGAGGGGTGTCCTTTTGTTTGTGCAATTGGCAAATCCTCTTGTTCTTTGCTGTCTGATTCCTTGTTTCCGAAGCATGGCAAACAATTCATATCTCATGCCCTCATATACTATCTTGATCATAAAAACAGAAATTACCACATGGGTGGGTGAACAATCAATTAAAGAAAAGTGCACCAGGTTCAACAATGAAGGTTTGTGTTAAATATATGCGTTCATGGCTCAAATCATATCACTGCTGATCTGAATCGCGTATCAATCATTCACACGAATATCTTGGAAACCTGAGATGGAAAATCAAACTTTCTTGAATAGACGAAGGACAGGTTAGGGTCCTCCATGCATGCTCTGAATAGAGGGACTTGCAGGAGGACCCCCCGAATGCAGGAAAACCATAAAGAAAGACATTAGGAGAGAATGACTTTGGAAAGCTTTTGGATGGAGGAAATTGTGGGGTTATTACTGGACATATGTTAGGTGTTCTCTATTTCTCTTTGTAATTTTCCTATCATCTTGGATAATATACCAAAAATAAACTTCTCTTCTTAATAATTTGGGATTTTGTTTGTGCTTTCTATGTATTTTTTTTAAACGGCCAAATTTCATTAATCACTCAAGTAAGGAGCCACAAAGGCAAAAGCACTTACGAAGAAATATTACAAAAGTTGATTGGATTGATGATCCAATCGGTCCGCAAGTGTTTTACTCGATCTTATGACTTATCTAGCTTTGTAACAATGTTTTGGTCTCACTACATCAACAAAGTGTCTTTCCTTAACACTTTTTTTTACAAGTATAACGCTTTTTTTCTCACCACATCGACAAAGTTTCTAAAGAATCGAAAGAGCAGTCACTATAACCGCATCAAAACATTGTTTTGTTGTTGAAGAAAGAGATGTGTTATCAGAAGGTTCGGACATAGGACTATAAGGCACCAGGTGCACAAATTTTTTTTTACGAGTATAAAGGAAACAAAATTGAACTAAAAGGTACAATTTCTTAAAAAATAGTAAACAAATTAACAAAACATGTATTTTTTTCAACATATTAGTAGACTAGCTAAACAAGACATGTATTTATGTAACAACCGTGATTTTAGCAGGTTAGTTTAACTAATAGTCTTGACCCATTTAACTTTTGCTTGGTGTGACTTATGTGTTTTGTGTGGTATATGTGTGATATAGGTGAGTTTTAGCACTAAATCCCATTGTATGGTTTTATCGTGGTGAGTTGAGTAATATTGATTTTGGGTTAAGTTCATTTTGATCACCTTGGTGGTATAGAAATAACTTGTGTAGTTTTGGTGTTTTGTGGTTTTACGTAACAAGTTTTCGTTCAAGTATTTGATCGTTAGTAAGTTACGTGAAGTTTGGTTTTATGAGTTATATTTAAAAAGAGTGTGAAATTATACTTTTGGAAACCTTGTTTTGAAATTGATAATTTTCCGAGTCGTCGTAAAAATGAAGGTTTATCGCGTAAGCCGTTTGGTATCGTTATGGGTTCTTATAAAATATCAAAAGTGTAAGGTTTTAAGTAATAATTAAAATTAATAAAAAAATAATATATATATATATATATATATATATATATATATATATATATATATATATATATATATATATATAGGGTGGGGTTATTCTAAAAAGGGTCTTATAATAAAAAGTGTAGGAAGGATTGTGGGAGTGACATGTGTCACCCCCTTGCCACATCATATGACACATCATATGACACGTGTCACCCCACCCCCACCCACCCCCCCGCCGAAAATTTTTTTTTTTCCCGCCAAAAAAAATTTTTTTTTGGGGGCAAAATTTTTTTTTTCCCGCAAAAATTTTTTAGTGCATCACAGTTATAAAGTTGCTGCATCACGGTTATAAAGTTACTGCATCACGTTTACTGCATCACAATTATGATTTTACTGCATCACGGTTACTGCATTCATGGTTTTAATGTTACTGCATCATGGTTATAAAGTTACTGCATCATGGTTATAAAGAAACTGAATTATCATAAGTTTTATGCATCATATATGTATGTAACTGCATCACAATTAAAATACGATTCTTTTTTAAGTTTTGGTGCATCTTTATTATAAGTTACTGCATCATAGTTAATAGTTTAGTGCATCAGCTATGTTGCAGTAACTTATAACCTTAATGCACTAAAATTTAAAACTGTGATGCAGTAACTTTTATAATTGTGATGCAGTAACTTTATAACTGTAATGCACTAAAAAATTTTGGCGGGAAAAAAAAAAATTTTTTTTGCCCCAAAAAAAATTTTTTTTGGCAGGATTTTTTTTTTTTTTTTTTTTTTTTTTTTGCGGGGGGTGGGGGTGGTGACATGTGTCATATGATGTGGTATAGGGGTGACACATGTCGCCCTCACAATCCTTCCTACACTTTTTATTATAAGGCCCTTTTTATTTTAACCCAAACCTATATATATATATATATATATATAGGGGGAGGGGGGCGAATGGTGTAGGGGAAAGATAAAAAAGAAACCAAATTTGATACCAATTACAATTCCTAATAATTAGGGTTATCTAGAATTATCCATATGATATTATAAATACAAAATCAAAACCCCTCACTTCATTTTTCTGCATATTCGGTCGACCAATGGGAGAAACAAGAAGAAAAAAAATTAGGATTCTATTATTGAAGCATAAAAATCAAGATTAAGGTATAATTTTCGATACTTGTATTCAATTAATTATTATAATTCATGTAACAAGGATATGATGGATTAGGGTTTATTATTAATTCTGTAATTTAGTAATGTAAAACATGTTGGGATCAATAATTAGTAACATTATGATGATCGGTGAAGAAATTAGGGCATAAAACATGTTAGTTAATGAGTTAGGATTTTGACAGATTAATAAGGCTGTAAAGATACGAAGATATTTAATAGATGGTGATGAGTTATTATATGAATTTTGAGTCTAAATTGTAGTTCATAGAAATCATTTTCCAAAAAGTCTGGCCACGATCGATTTCGAGGTACGGAGGTCAGTCTAATGATTTTTGCGAGTAAAATATCAACAACAACAATACCATCAGCAACAATCATATCAACAACCTTCACAATCACACTTACATCAACAACCGTTTAATCCACAACCACAATATCTCATGATGCAACAACATCAAATCATTCCTCAACAACAACCATATCAAATGTCACAACAAAACAATCAGTATTCCTCCAAACAACCTCACTGGTTTGATAGAATGTGTGAAGTTATTACAACTCAACAATCCAGACATGAGGCGGGATCACTTGAAACACCTCCAATGCTAACACCTGGGAACTATGTTCAATGGTCAAGTCAATTCTTACGATTTCTTGAACTAAAGAAACCTCATGGGAAATTCTTGAAACAAGTGATACTTGAAGGACCATTTGAGTGGCCAACAAGATTTGAAATTGGTGATCCAACTGCTGATCCTCCACGTCCTCCTGGAGATAGACCTCTTCCAGAATCTCAACTCACAGAAGAACAAAAATTACATCGTGAAGCTGATGAGTATGCAATGGATTATATACTTCAAGGTATACCCAATCCAATTTATCGAAGTGTCTATGCTCAGAAAACAGCCAAAGCTATGTGGGAACATGTTCATCTCCTTATGGAAGGCAGTCAATTGAACAAAGGTGATATGGAATCCAAACTCTACATGGAATACACTAACATCACAATTGAACCAGGAGAGTCACTTGAATCCTACTATCATCGTTTCACAAATGTGGTCAATGATCTGGAACGTCACAAAATCACAGTACCTAGGATAGCAGTGAACTCCAAATTCGTTGGTAGTCTTGGTCCTGATTGGCATAAATATGTGACATTTGATCGAAAAACCAAAAATCTTCATGATGCACCATATGGTTTGTTGTATGATTTTCTGAAACACCATGAACCTGAAGTGGAAAAAGATAGAGCTCTTCTAGGAGGATACTCACCATCACCAACACCAAATTCTTTGGCACTCGTAGCTCAATCTCCCTATGCTCCACCACCTATGTCTAATCATGCATATGTTCAAGAGCAAAACTACTTCAGTTATCCACAATCTTCTACCTCGAACCAAATGATGCAGTGTATTACTCCAACTCCAATGAAGATGACGATGATGACTTTCATACGTTGAATCAGGGACTTGCTCTTATTGCTCGTGCTTTCAGCAAATTCTCTAACAAAACAAACAACCGTCAACGTTCATCTTCTAACACAAGGAATCAAGCTGTTGTCAATGATGGAAGAGTGGAAATTCAGAATCGTAACTATGGTCGATCTGGTTTCGGAAGTTCTTTAGGAAATTTTGGGAATGGTCAGAGGTGTAATAACAATGGAGGGTTCAGGAACAACTCAGGATCTTCTCAGCAAAGGTCTGAACCTGTTACAACTAGCAACTCCAACTCAGGGAATGCAGTGTGGTGCTATAATTGTAATGAACAAGATCATATAGCAACAACATGTCCCAAACCGAGAACTCGGGGTAGTAAGTTTCACAAGCAGGCATTACTCATGGCTCTTCAAGATGAAAAAGATGGACATTTCCCTGAACAGGATAACAACTTCATGGCAAATGTGAATAATGATGATGACATGGAAGATCTGGAAGCCAATGCAGCTGTGATGCTTATGGCCAACATGCAGGAACTTCAGTTTAATGATTCAGGTCCAGTGTATGACACTGACGGCTTGTCTCAGGTACATGACCAAAAAGTATGCCTAATACATGAAATAGCCTCACCTTCTGCTTCTGAATCAGATATGGCGCAAGTTGTTCCATCTAACTCATCTTCATCTTCTCAAACAGATGAACAAATAAGCACAGTTGTCATATTTGATGATGACACAGTTGTTTCATTTGATGATCCTATTGAGAATGATAAACATGATCATATAGAACAACATGAACCATCATTTGATCCAGACCCTGACCTCATATTGTTATCTAAACAACTGAATGCACAACAATTGCAAATCATAAAATGCAACGAGAAAAACAAAGTTTTAAAAGAAACAAATGCGTCACTTGCAAGAGATATTGAGTGTTATAAAATTCAACTTTCAAATCAGGAAGACAAGATTAAACATGCAAAAAGTTTTGAAAAAGCTTTTCAAGATTCTTACAACAAAGAGCAAGATCTTCAACACAAAATGCAAGATTTAATTGAGTCAAATGGAAAGTTGATTTCTAAACTCGAAAGTGAAAAGTGTGAACTGAAAATGCAAGTTGAACGTCTTCAAAACGTACTTTCAAAAACAGAAACAGAATTTTCCAGTTGCAAAAAGTATTTTTGTGAACATAAAATACGAAAAAGGAAGTATATAGATAACTTACTCGGTGAGATTGTTGATCTTGAAAAAGAACTCAAAGAATTTCGTAATATTGTTTACAAACACGGGAACTCTGTCACAACAATTCAGAAATTTACTTTAAAACCGAGACCCGATAAAGGATTTGCACTTGGCGATTTCAAATCAATGTTTCTTCACACAGCATTCAAAGAAATTCCTAAAATTTACAGTATGGACCATTTACTTGATAATACGATTGTGCGTGCTGTTGTTTTTGATACTGAGGAAGAGGAAGAACTTGAAGAAGAGAGTCGATCAAAAATGAGTTATGTTCAAAATTGGACACCATATGATTATTCACAAGCTCCTCATATTTCAAAATCTTTTGTTCCTCAAAAGGAATTACCTGAGAAATCATGGTATGTTACTGAGTCATATGTTTCATCCTCTAATGGGGCCCCTGTCCAAACTGTAGCACAAATAAATGGTCCTTTACCATCTTCTGGTGAAGTGACACCTTTACCAAAAAGTTGTCGTGTTTTAAATTATTACAAAACTTTTATGGAAGACATCAAAATTTTGGAGGAAACAATTGAACGTAATTCTGAAATAAAAATTGAAACTTTTCAATCCGCTTACGAGCGAGAAAAGAGAGATATTTTTCAAAAACAAATGTTGCCAATTGTCAAACACCTCCGTCTCTGTACTACACGTTGGGAACAGGAACTTCAAAACGAGGTCAAAACTATGATAAACGTTTTCAACTCAACTGAAAATGAGATTTTGGTTCAAAAGCAAAGAAATAGAATTTTAAAAAATGATGCTGATCGACTCTTGGAACAAATTCTCAATGCTGATATTTATTTTGTTATCATGAATGATCTCTATAAATCTGGTACTTCTATGCTTGTGGATGATCTTTGTGTTGATAATAACTTGTTGAATTTGGAAATTGAGACACTTAAACATGATAATGACAAGCTGAGAATTAAGAATGATGATGTGACAAAACAATTTTCAAAAGAAATTTGTCAACTCAAACAAAGGCTTGAATGGTGTCAAGCTCAAAGTATTGAAATGGAATTGAAACTTCAAAGTCAAAATATTTCAAACTCTGTCAGCTTTGCAAAAACAATGAGTCTTTAAAAAGTTTGTGTCTCAAATACGAGAAAGAAATTGCGGATTTAAAAATTATAAACACCGACTGGCAAGAAAACCGCAATGACCTTAGTTACTGCAACGGGAAACTTGAGTCTGAAATTCAGGATAAAAATCACATCATCATCGATTTGAAAGAGAAAATCAAGCCACTTCAAAAAGGAAAGATTGTTGACACCACAGTGATAGCACCAGGATTGTATCAATTAGACAAAACTGCTAATGAAAATTTTGTTCAACACACTAATGTTGATAACTCCACTTCCATAGGACTAGTCTCCACTAGTAGCGTTAGCAGACCCAAGAGAAAAAGTAACAAGAAGAATAGTTTCTGGCAACGTAAAAGAGGACAACTAGAAGCTCAAGAAGTAGAAGGTCAACTTAGAAATTTGAATAAAACTCATGTTGCATCAGATTTAGATTCTAATCTGGCAAATTATAATCAAAATCTAAATGTAACAAATGATGAACCTTTGAATGTTTTGAATATTAATGCATCTTGTGTGTTTTGTCGTAAAAGCGTATCATCTGGTGATCATACAAAATGTTTAGCTAATTCTCTTCTTAATCGTCATAAGAAACGTAGGACACGCATTCCTTCTAGGCCCACTACTGCCTCTAAGTCTATATTAGGAAAGCTACCTTCTACGGTTTCTAATGAAGTTAGAGTTACCCCCATAAGTGCAGAGAACAAATCTAGGAAAAAGCCAATTACTAGTGAATTCACCAAAAAGAAAGCAAGAACTAGTTGGAATTGGCAACGTTGCTTACAATATAAACCAGACTTTAAATGGATTCCTAAATTGTTGAATACATGTGCTTCTAACCAACAGGAACCCACACTATCTTTGGGTTCCATCCTTACTTCTGTTCCATCCGTGTCTTCTTCTTGTGATGCAGGTGGTACAGATTGTTCTCTGGATTGTTGATAGCGGATGCACCCGACATATGACAGGCAATCTCAAACTGTTACACAACTTTGTCTCAAAGTTCATTGGTACTGTCAGATTCGGGAATGATCATTACGCTTTAATCATGGGATATGGTGACTATGTCAGTGGGACATTGAAATCAGTTGTGTTTATTATGTGGAAGGCCTTGGACACAACCTTTTCTCTGTTGGTCAATTTTGTGATGGGGATCTAGAAGTTGCATTTCGTGAGAAAACTTGTTTCGTTCGTGACTTACAAAGAAACGATCTAATGTCTGGCTCACGTGGTTCTAATCTTTATACAATATCAATGTCAGATATGATTGCTACATCTCCGATATGTCTTCTCTCCAAAGCAGAATCGACTAAATCTTGGTTATGGCACAAACATCTTTCGCACTTGAATTTCAAAACTATGACTGACCTTGCTCGTCACAAACTTGTTGATGGATTTCCAGGATTCCGTTTTACCAAAGATCACTTATGTTCAGCCTGTGAACAAGGAAAAAGAACTCGGGCTCATTTTCCTTCAAAACCTGAGCACAGTATGAATCATGTTTTACAATGGCTACATATGGATTTGTGTGGACCGATGCGTGTTCAAAGTATCAACGGTAAACGCTACATTCTTATAATTGTGGATGATTACTCCAGATGGACTTGGGTTTATTTTTTACGAAGTAAAGATCAAGCTCCTTCAATGATCGTCACCTTTCTCACTAAAATTCAAGTTCAGTTACGCAACACGGTACGAATAGTCAGTACTGACAATGGAACTGAATTCAAGAATCAGACACTTCGGTCATATTTTGAGAAAGTGGGAATTGAACATCAAACATCTATTCCTAGAAGCCCAGAAAAGAATGGAGTTGTTGAAAGACGCAACAGGACGTTAGTGGAAGCTGCTAGAACTGTGTTGATTAATGCTCAATTACCAGATTACTTATGGGCGGAAGCTCTTTCAACCGCATGTTATACCCAAAACCGTTGCATAATTACAAAACGCCATCGCAAAACACCTCATCAAATTGTTCACAAAAGAAAACCGAATATCAATTACTTTCATGTATTTAGAGCACTTTGTTATCCGAAAAATGATCGTGATAATTTAGGTAAACTTAAAGCAAAGGCTGACATCGGAGTGTTCGTTGGATACTGTGAAAATTCTAAAGGTTTTCGGATATGGAATCGTCGAACAAGAGAAATTCAAGAAACCATTCACTCTAATTTTGATGAACTCACACAAATGGCTTCTGAGCAACACAACTTAGGACCCGAATTCAACCGTCTTTACTCTCCGGACTCTTCGGCTGAACCATTGCCACTCAACCGCAAAGACTTGGAAACCTTGTTTGCTCCACTGTTTGATGATACAATTGAATACCGTTCTACTGAGGTCTCACCTAATTCCGCTGCTCAACCTGATAATATTCCAGTACCTGACTCACCTCAACAAACAACAACAACTGTTGAGAAAGACGGTCCTCTAATTGCATCACCATTTACAGCAGAACAAACTGTTTCTAACTCCCAACAATCAGCTGAAGATCCTATACCATAATCAGTTCCACAACCCGCAGAGCATGATCCTGATGCGTTCTTTAACCCATTTGCACCGGCTCCTACATTTCCAGAAGTAGCTGAGTCGTCTACACGCAATTTGGATCCTGCTAACATGCGAGATACTTATCAACTACACCCTTCGACACACAAATGGACTCAAGACCATCCACTAGTTCATATTATTGGCCATCCAGATGCACCTGTTATGACAAGACAACGACTTCATACTGATGGAGAAACTTGTATCTATGCACTCACAGTTTGTCATGAAGAACCTAAGAACATTAAAGAAGCAATGACTTATGACAACTGGATTGAATCTATGCAAGAGGAATTTCAGCAGTTCATACGATTAGAAGTCTGGGAATTAGTTGAAAGACCTGACGAAGTCTTTCTCATCGGGTTAAAATGGATTTGGAAAAATAAGCTAGATGCTGAAGGCACTGTCATACGTAACAAATCACGCCTGGTTGCGAAGGGATACTTCCAACTAGAAGGACTTGACTTTGCAGAATCCTTTGCTCCAGTGACTAGACATGAAGCTGTTCGGATCTTTTTGGCCTATGCTGCACACAGGAACATGATTGTTTACCAAATGGATGTGAAAATAGCATTTCTTAATGGAGAACTCCGTGAAGAAGTTTATGTAAGCTAACCAGACGGCTTCGTTGATCCTGAGCGTCCTAACCACGTTTACCGACTCAAAAAGGCACTCTACGGACTTAAGCAAGCCCCACGGGCGTGGTATGACAAACTGTCCACTTTCTTGCTGGCCAATAAATTTTCTAAAGGTTCGGTATCCAACACTATTTACAAAAACCTACGGGGAGGACTTACTTGTTGTTCAAATATATGTCGATGACATTATTTTTGCCTCAACAAAAAGAAGTTACTCTAATGATTTTGCAAAATTAATGAAAGATAATTTTGAAATGTCCATGATGGGAGAACTTTCGTTCTTTCTAGGACTACAAGTTCATCAATCACCCCGTGGAATTTTTATAAATCAGTCCAAATATGCTCTAGAAATTTTAAAGAAACATGGAATGATGACTTGTGATACTTATAATACACCAATGGGCTATACCACAAAACTAGATGCTGACTTACATGGGACACCTGTTGACCCTACCAAATACCGTAGTATGATTGGGTCACTCATGTATCTCACAGCTAGTAGACCTGATATAGTATTTGCTGTCTACATGTGCTCTCGCTATCAGTCCAAACCAACTGAAAAACACCTCAGTGAGGTCAAAAGAATCCTTCGATACATAAAGGGAACCATTAACTTGGGAATCTAGTATCCGAAGGATTCTGGTTTTGAACTAATTGCTTTTTCATATGCTGATCATGCAAGATGTTTAGACACACGCAAAAGTACATCTGGTGGATTACAATTTCTCGAAGACACCTTGTGTCATGGCAATCAAAGAAGCAGGACTGCACATCACTGTCGTCAACAGAATCTGAATATGTAGCTATGTCTGCCTGTTGTGCTCAAGTCATCTGGATGAGATCACAACTTAAGGATTATGGCTACTTGTTCAACAAGATTCCAATCTATTGTGATTCCAAAAGTGCCATTGCTATCTCCTGCAACACAGTTCATCACTGCAAATCCAAACACATTGATCTCCGTTATCACTTCATCAAAGAGCATGTTGAAAAGGGTACCGTTGAACTGTATTTTGTTGGGACTGAGTACCAATTGGCAGACTTACTTGCCAAATCCTTAGCACCATCAAGGTTTGCTAGTCTAGTTCACCAAATAGGTATGCGATGTTTGACTCCAGATGATCTGGAAAAGTTTTTAAAACACAATTGATTGTCAAACATCAAAACTATCTTTGTAAATATCTTTTCAAAAAAAAAAAAAAAATGCAAGTCCGACCACTCTTGTCAACACTATTTTTCATAAACGTCTTCTAAAAACAAGTGTTGAGGGGGAGGTAAAATATTTTTCAATTTTTCTTAATAATTACTACGTACTTGCATTTTACCAAAAATATTACGTTTTTATCAAAAGTGATGCTTCAAAAAATGTTTCGGGATACTCACCTTGACCATTATAATAAATTTTTAAATTTTTGAAAAGACTTCGGTCTAAGGTCGAGGGGGAGTAAAATTCCACAAGTTGTTCTTGTTGAAGACATGGTGTAGTTAACATAAGTTAAAATGAGAGTTAATTTAGGCATTAGGAGTGAATGTAACATAAGGTTAAAGGGCCTAAATTGTCAAAAATGAAACTTACTTTAACCTTGGTCAAAACCTAATTCGACCACACAGTTACTCACCTGGAAAATTAGTTACACACATTTAATATCACACCAACCATCATCAACGATCCATAATCATTCTATTAATCCGATCATCAATCTTCAAATCTGTAAGTACCACAACGTTTTGATCATGATTCTAAACAAGGGTTTTAAATTTTATCTTAATCCAACGGCTAAATTTGTCTTAATCGTTAAAATCGATCTAGGGTTTTGTGTAGAGATTGAACCCTGATACTTGTTGTGATATGATGAAATTTGTTAGTGGGAATTGATTGTAGGATGATAATAAACATGTTTTTACACTTTAATCGTGCCCAGAAACTACAATTGATTAGTTTGATAAATTAGGGTTCATACGAGTTTTTAGGGGTTTCTGATTTTGAGTATTTTGATTGAAATTGTTGATGGGGATCGTGTTTATATATGTATAGGATCTTGATTATGAGGTTTAATTGTTTCAGAAACTAGTATTGTTCATGAATCGTGGATTTAGGGTTCGAACACACTAGCAGATTTGATCTTTTGATTTTGTGGTCAATTGTTGTTATAATTTGAACCACATGTTCCTTAGCATGTAAGAAACACTCGCCCTAAGTTAATTACAACCCAGAAACATGATTGAACCCGTTTGTGATTATGTGTTCATACGATCCTATGCGTAAGATAGGATAAAGGCATGTTTACGCGTTAAATGATGAGTCTTAAGTGTGTTAAGAAGTGTTTATATGTTATATTGATCAGTGGTTGTGTTTTTTACACTTTCAGGAATCAAAAGACTTGATTTTTTCAAAGGTGATTTACGTCAAAAACGTTTCTACGCATAAGATGTTCATCCTACGCGTAAGATTGAATCTTACGCGTCGGATTCGACACGTATGAAAAACGTTGTCTTGGATAAGACAATGTTTACGCATAAGAGATTTTCTTACGCATAAGTTCATTTCTTACGCATAAGTTATAAACTTACGCATAAGTCAGAACTTATGCATAAGTTATATCTTACGCATAAGGTTTAATCCTTTGCATAAGCTCATATCTTACGCCTAAGATTTTATCCTACGCATAAGATTGAGCCTACGCATAAGATTCACCTTACGCGTAACATATAATGTTATGCGTAGCTTTTGCTCTTACGCCTAAGTTCATTTCTTACGCATAAGTCATGTTATGCGTAGGATTTCCAACTTACGCGTAACATTGTCAAAATTCATGAAATTGTCCAAGTGTTGTAATATTTCAAATGTGTAATCTCTTGTAATGATAAACTCTTGTTGTAACTAGATTGTTATAAGTTTCTACCAAGTGTTAACTTCTAAAACCACAAGTTTGTCATATAACAAAAGTTTTTACACACAACACCCACTGATCAATTCATAAAATGTGCATAATCATGTAATTGAATGTCTGTGCTGACAAAGAATATCATTGCTATGTTTGTGTTTGTTTATGATTAATTCAGATGGCAGAACACAATGACATTCCATATGGACCAGAACCTGAACCAAAACTCTCATGGGAAGAAACCTTTCCCGAAGATTACACCAGAAAGATAGGCAAGAACAACCTAAGAATCAACTTCAACAAAATCACATGCAATGAATCGTCATGCATTGTAGCAGTGGATGCTCTCCTCTATCACCCTAACAAGATCCTGTTCACTAAGTCAGCATCAGTAGCCTGCTTCTACATACACCAATTCTGGCACACACTTCAGCTAGACCTTGGGGAAGAGTCCTTCACTTGCACGCTTCATAACAGACAGGTTACTGTGGACATAGATACACTTAGGAATGTTCTTGGGTTACCCGAACTTGGCCCATATGAAGAATACGATCCAGTACCTAACGAGGAAGAGCTGATAGACTGGTTACGGGACATTGGTTATGATGAATCAGATGAAGTAGTGACTAGACACTCCAAGGTCAACATCAGATATCTTCCACAACCATGGAGAACCCTGTACATTCTGATTGCCAAGTCCTTATCTGGCAGAGACACTGGCCATGAACACCCCAAGCTCCAACACCTCAAAATTTTCTGGGCCATGGCCAACGTCAAGAAGGTGGATTATGCCAGCATTATCTGGGAAGACCTTGTGTGGCACATACAACACAAGACCACCAACATTCCATTTGTTCGTTTCACCAAATTACTCATCGAAAGCTTCCTTCGTGAGTATGATGATATTCCACAGAGACTTGATGACGAAGCCAAGCATACTTTCAGAAATGAAGACACTCTCAGACAGATCAAGAGACTTGACACCAGCACACGTAAGCAAGGAAATAAATTTCCAGATTGTCTCTTGAATGCTAAAGTGAAGCTTTGCAAGAATTAAAAGTACTACCTTCAAGCTCTCGATGAAGACAAAGTTGGTTTCTTGGACGAAGTTGTTCTACCATCGTTCATGCAGAAGAAGGGGAAGAAAGGCAGCAAGTCTGGGAGCTCCGGCAGTTCTACCAAGTCTAAACAAAAGAAGAAGGGTACACTCAAGCAAAGAATTCCTTTCAAGAAACCTGCATCCATTCCTGAACCCACACCACCAACTTCTCCAAAACCGTCTGACTCTAAAACCGAATCCGACGAAGGTCCAGTTTACAGGGAAGCCTATACTAACATCGACAAGGAGGTTAATCTTGAAGATATTGATGATAAAGACTTGACGTTCGAAGATTGGGAGAAAAACATTGATGAATTTGCTGATAATGCTGAATACCCAGCAGATCTCAATCAAAAACCGTTCACTGAAGCAGAGACAAAATTGGAAGAAGAAAGGATCAGGAAAGAGAAGCTGAAGGAACCAATGACTGCTGAACAAGAGTCTGCTCACTCAAACATAGGTCTTTCATTAGAAGAAGAAAATGAAAGAGCTCTCAATTTGGGCATCCTCCACAGCAAGATAGATGCATTCCAAGCTGATCAACCTCCACCTCCTTTGTTCTCTCAAACTAATGAAGCTGGCGGATCTAGCAGTATTCCTGAACCTACTACAAGAACCAATGCTGATTTGGTCGTCTACGACACCCCCACAGTATCACCCACAGACGTAGGAATGCTCAATGCTTCAGCAACAGGAGAAGAGGAAGAGGAGGATCACATGGATACTGAGGCTCCACATCTGTTGACTATGGAAGAAATGGAGCTCAGAGAAAGGGCTCAAGAAGAAGAATTAAAGAAAAAGCAAGAAGCTGAAGAGGCTAGGCTTGGAAGAAACAATTCGTATGGAGGAAAGCAGAAAGGCTGAAGAGGCAGCCAAGCTGGCAGAAGATAAGTGACGAAAAGAAGAAGAAGCCAAGCTTGCAGAAGATCTGAGACTTAAGGCAGAAGCAGCCAAATTAGCCGAAGAACATAAGCTTAAGGCCGAGGCTGACAGGCTGGCTGAAGAACAAAGATTGGAAGAGGAAGCAGCCAAAGTTAAGAATGTTGATCAACCCGAACCACAAAGAGGAGATGACAAGGACGTAACCACCAACATTGAATCTTCACAATCATCACCTCCAGCATCCGAATCTACCCATGACGAATCAATCAAGAAACCCGCAAGTACAAAAGCCTCTGCTGCATCCAAGTTGATAAAGAAAGCTTTTAGAAGAGTTCATGATAAGAAGAAAAGCAAATTGGAAGATCAGGTTGCATCACTAGCAAGCCAAGTTGCTGAATTGACGAAGCTTAATACGAATGTCCAAGAGCTGCAAGAAAAGGTTGACACCTTCTTAGCTAAGGATGTGCAAGAGAACTTGGAAGCCACATTAGCAGCTCAAGCACATCAGTACATGGAACAACACTTAGTTGCTGAATTAAAAGAGTTGCTGGCACCTATGATAGATGAACTCACCAAGTTTGCAGAACAAGCAGTCAAGAAAGTGATCCGATCTACCTCATTTACTCTTCGAGCTGACAAATCAACTTTACCACAACCGGGGTTATCTTTGGACGAATTAGAAACCCAACTCTTAGACAAATTGGCAAGTAAGTTCACATTGTCACCTGAAGAAGCTAAAGTCCTGGAAGCTTTGAAAGCCAAAATGTCTAAAGAGACCTGCAGCACTAAGGCAGATAAACTGAAACGTCCAAGAGATGATGAAGATCAGGATCCTAACTCACAGGCAAAGAAACAAAAGCAAGCCGAAGGACCCTCATCTCAACCAAAAGCACCGGTCATCCCTCCAACTACAACAACATCTTCACAACAACCCAAGGCATCTGGTTCCACTCCTAAAGCCCATGACCACTTTGAATATACAGGCGGAGACGAGATTCCTCATACCGATGAAGTGCCAGAACCGTCATCTACAAAGAAGAAAGAAAGGAAACGAAAACATCATCAGCACAAACCGGACACCTCGTCAAAAGGCACAGAACCTAAGAAACCGAAAACCGTTCTCAAATGGCTTGACGAAGACGAAACTGCCGATTACTCCTGGTTTGACAAGATGATTAATTCACAACCGCCACTTGCCGACAATCAAGAACCTCTCGATGGTCGAACAGTGGAATACGAAGAATCAAGAATGATGCGTTCAATCTTATGAAAGATCGGTCTGCTAACTCCATCGAACTTGAGTATCATCTAGAAAATATTGCTCGAGCTATGTCAAGCAATATTGACTGGATCACTCCTGAATCTCATGTCGATCCGGTCACACAAAAAACCGCACCATACATAATTGACTGGTCGAAACCACTGCCTATGATTGGGAAGCCAAAGGAACCGAAGATCCCTTACAAGTTCTTCTTCAACAACGACTTGGAATTTCTGCAACACGGCAGCAAGATTGAGAAGAAGTACGCCACATCACTTACCTTCCTCCCTGCAGCTAGATACCTCTACAATGCCATCGAAGAAGAAGCCTCTGCCTTATTCATCGATAAAGTTGTTGACTATGACCGGAACGCACTCTATGGCATATATCATTGGCCAGATAACCGGGCTCAGTATTATCGAAGCAGCAGACTCAACCAGACGATGGGTAATGTGACAAGTGAGTTGAAGATAGTCTCGATTCAGTTCATAGCGACTGCCTCTCACTTTGGGTACCCCTTCCTCAGCAAACTAATACTCAAAAGACTTGATGAAAAAGAGTACGAGATTTCCGAGTCAGACTTTCCACGACTACTCCTAAACGACATAGAAGATATGTACCTACTTAAAGTTCAAGGAAAGCTTTGCAACTTGCCCAAACCTATGCAGCTTGCCTTTATCACAGCTCTCCTAATCTTCATCAGGCAGATAGTCATCAGAGAAAGAGTAGAAGATCTTCAACTGGGAGTGGAAAGTTATCAGAAGAAGCTGAATCTCACCAAACCTAATATGTTTGACAACCCCAACCTTCAACATCTATCTCAATACTCCTTGATCAGGCATCCGGCATTTGGGTTTACATACCGTAGTGTAAACGGTCGTAACTGCTTCATGGCCTATAAAGAAATCCATAAGTTCTATGATGAAACCCTAAAGTTCGTCAGAGATGGAATCAAAAGCATATTAGATGAAATTGCACTGGGTAAATCCAAAAGGTGGAATACTAATGAGGCCAGGGACGCTCGCAGATTCATTAATAGGATTGAGAACCTGTTGAAGCGCAGGGATCAGTTTCGGAGATTGGAAAGCTATGTTGGAGGCAGACCTGGATTTCCGGTGTTGACATTTCAGAGACCTGAATGGTAGCAAAGTTGTAAGAACTTGATTTGATTTGTCATATTACTATACTTCATAATGGCTTGTGCACGCATTACAGTGCACAACCCGAACTTGTAAAGAAAGGACCCTGAGGTACGCATCAGCGCCTCAATCCTAAATATAAGGAGTGAAGGCTTCTTACTTTTGAGTAGAATTAATCAAATGTCTTATGATTTTCATAATTCTGCTCAAAAGGACAAGTATTTCACCTCAATAAGACCTAATCACTTGTTGAGGGGGAGCACTTGTCAAAAACAAAAATACTTTGTTCTAAAATCAAAAAGTTCTTGGTGAATCTCCCCATAAAACTCAAAAAGGCATATTTTAATCCAAAAGGATTGTCAAAAACATCATTTTGTATGCTATTTTTGAGGGGGAGAAAATGAAAAAGTGATTAAAATATAAGTAGCCAAAAGGCTAAAAGTTGTATCATGTGTGAGCTAGACTCAGAATTGACCCAGGAATTGATGAGACAATAAAAGTTAGTAATATCGAAAAGACTTATCCTCGACGGGTAATAACATCAAGTTAGTTACTAGAGCTATTTGTCACCTAAAAGCTGACAATGGAACTCTTTAACTAACCACGTAAGCGTGTCTCGAAAAGGATTTGTCTTAGTAGAAGTGTACCGTCTCGAGAAACTTTCTGTGGACTTGACCAGGCCGAGTAATAACTTCAAGCTAGTCTAACTAGTGATGTAAGAGTGTCTCGAATCGGTCTTGTTCACGGAAGTGGATCAATTCAAAATGCTTGCTCCTCCCGCATGTGCAAATTTATTAAATACTTATGAGCACATGTGAAGGGGGAGCCCTTCAAAAGTGTACACAAAACTCTCAAAGTGTTAACCAAAATATTTGATTATCACAAACACTTTGAGAGATTATCAATCAAAGGTTTCTTGGCTACTGTCGGAGTTATAAGGTGATTAAGATAGGAAAAATCGTCCTATGATCCGCTAGAGCCGGAGGGATCTACCCAAGGACATCTCCCATAGTTAGAATTAGAAGTCCTTAGGTATGATACGAAAAAGGAGAAAAGAATGAAAGGGAAAGAAGGAGTTGAAGAATTAAAAAGAAAAGTAAAGAAAAGGGTGAAAAGAAATAGCCCTCCATATGTTCAACCTTAGGGCAGACACCGGGTTCAATATGTATGCTACTGGTTGTTTCAAAAGACAACACCGGTATTGAAGATAAAGTCGTCATGGACCCAGTGACGCAATGCACTAAACCTTCTTAACCACTCAAGTTCTCTTAAAAGAACTTGTTTCATTCTCACGGGGAACCAGTGTAATCTATCGACTTATCTCTTAGAGATAGTTGATATTGAAGCAGGAGACCCCTCCCTAGTCTCCGCATAGGAAACCTAAGTGTGCACTTATAGAGTCTAGAGCCTTGAGATACATCAAAGATCTCTTAGGAACACTTAGTATTTCTACAACTGGTGTTCTACATCAATGGACACCAGCTGTAAATTAACGAGTCCTTCGCAGATCTTAGCAATCTGCCGAGAACGTTTATGAGAGGATTACATATGTATTTCTCAATGATTGAACGGAAATTCCTGCCAGGGTCAACACCAAACAGCCCTGACAGTAGGTCACTTCGGTAACCCCACAAGGGTTACGCTTAGTGTTTGCGGTGGTTCCATAATGATCTACAGTCGTGAAGTGATTCCCAGCGACTCACCCAGTCATTGAGCTACTTAGTAGGTCTCGTAAGCTCATTCGGGAGTATCTTATATGGGAACGGCCATGATAAGGATTAGAAGGAGTCTTCACACTATGCTGTTGACGAATTCTAATTCCTTATTTGTAAGTACCGGTTATTTATTGCTAACTGTCTACATGCAGGTACCTCACTTCCATGATGGTAGATTCTGACATGCTCATACATACATCTTGAAGCTAATGATAGCTCCCCCAAAGATCTTAGCACCACAAAGTTCAAAGAAAGATTCTACGTCAATAAAGAAGAATCTACAAAGTATAAAGACTAAAAGATCTCAGAATATGAAAAGGAACTTCGTGTACGTGAAAGTCAAAGTCCAAAGATGTATGAGTGTGTTGGAATGGCGGACAACCACCACAGACACAGGAGTGACGAATGGCAGACTACTTCATAACACAATCACTACAGCATCACCAAAGAACAAAGACATAGAGCAAACTGCATTGATTATACTACAATTTTGAAGACGTCTAAAGTTTCACATGTCACTTGTCAACGACAAAGATGAAGACGTCAAGCAACCGTGATGACCGACCCTTAGGGGTAGATTATTGGGAACATACTTTTGTATTTTAGTCAAGTCTCGGTCATTACCTTTTCTAATAGGTTGCTTAGTTATTTAATTCATGATTTATGTTACAAGGCTTATGTATTTTAGGTCCAATGGGCTTGAGGCCCACATTTGCTAGATGAAAGAGGGAGGAAGGGAATGTTGCCCTACTCCTCCCTTATAAATACTAAGCTTATGTAAACATTATTCTTGTTGGTTATTTGAATACATTAAGGAAACTCTTGCAATTACTTTTATCTCATTTCTTATAATCAACCATCTCTTATTCTCATCTCATTTCTCATACTTGTGTTTACAAAATGGTGACCTAACAAATTATATTCTTAATTAACGAAGTACGTATGACCCAAGGCTTATTTATATGACTACTAGGCGTTATTCCAAGGTTTTTAAAATGAGAAATATAACACTAACATTTTATATACGATATATTACGACAAGTTTCTATAAGTCTAGTTGGACTTATTTTTCCTAAGTATGGAAAATACTTTACTTTGACAATAACTAGTATTTTCAAGTTACGAGTGATATAGGTATCATGTGCATGTGCATTCATTACATCACGACATGATCTAAAGTAGATCGTTATTACTCATATTAGGTTGCGGCTAGTGTTCGCGCCTTGTTGTCCCGATTATTTCATCACATTGTACTATCACTTCAGGTGAGTTCTCATAGCCCCGTTTTAATTCAATATTTTGATTTCAAATCCCACGGGGGAGAATATATTGCATCACTTATTTTTGTACATGCCAAAGTATTAAATTCCTTACATTGCTTAAGTTGCCTTATTACCACGTCACGACAAGTCCCCTTTATTATCATGGACCGTTAATTAATCTACAAGCGAGAGTGAGTGAATAGATCTATTGAGGGTGACTCCTCCATCCGTGTTTAGGTTGCTCCAACGGGAAAACGGATGCATTTCATGTCTAATATATTTAGAGTGTCTGGTAAACACTCATTTGGGGCCAAGTAACGTCTAGCTTCGGGGTCATGAGCTTAAGAGCCAATGTATTACTTTTGACATTTTGTCGGTTTACTTTATACTTGTGGCCAATGTACATATGATTTAACTTACAAACCTATGATTATTCACCAACATTATTGTTGACCGTTTTCGCAATGTATTTTCAGGTAATTAAGACATATTCTTCATGGCATGCATGGAGTCATATCATTGAGTAACAAGGATGACGCGTCTCATTTTGGATTTTCATGGACTTATGAACTATCGTTTGATTGTACTAAACTTATTTCCTTAAATTTTCCAAGACTTTTGGGACCTATGTTTTATAACTCTGAATATTTTAAATAAATCAAACGACGTATTTTCAAAACGACACTTTAGGTCGTTCAATATAACTGTAACTGTGATGCTATGGCAGTCAACCCCAGGTATTCCATTCCGCTGCCATTCAGGTATTTTGGGGGTGTGACAACTTATAAGCACTATATATAGCACGTTTCTAAGTCGTATGACCTATACGTATAAATCTATAAAGCACTTAGAATATATTTTGAGTACAAAACTGTTTTTGGCTTGGTTGATGTCGAGTCACTTTGGTCACGTAATTCCTAAACTATACACATGACATATTATTTTTAAGGCTCGAACTATTAGTTCACATGGTAAACTAACAATATACGTAAATAACTCACTCTCACAAACCCTTTTGATCCCTCGTTAAAACCTATAGCCCGTCACGATTTTATAAAATTTAAAACCTACGTTTGGGCTTATAAGCCCGATAAGCCGAAAATAAGCTTATGAGATAAGCTGATCCTATAAGCTGTTTTCTAAACTTTTTAGAGTCCAAATGCAAGCCCAATGCAAAGCCCAAAAGTTTCCTAAGCCCAATGACACTAAAAACCTTAACGGGCCTAGTTTTTGATTCGTTAAGGGCCCGTTAAGTGAAAAATAAGCTCTTTGGTCAAATAAGCTGTTTTTACAACACAAATAAGATGTTTCAAACTTATTTAGAAAATAAACATGTTAAGTTTTGAAGTTGGTGAGATTTGAACTAAACTTGCAAATATTCCTAACCGAGGAACTAAAAATGTAAATATGAAAAGTTTAAGGGAAAACTGTCATTTTGACATTTTTGTGGTGAAAAATGTAAATCTAGAAAGTTTTTGGTATAAAATGTAAATATAAAAGAGTTTTGGACTAGAAACAAAATTAAATAACGTTTTGGACTAACGGTGTAAAGTTATGCCATTAGGAGGTTAAAATGCAAACTTTTCAAAACTTAAAGGTTTTTAATAAAATATAAATATTATAATTTATATTTTATATATATAAGTATTTTAAATAAAAACCGATTCGATCAAGCACTTTTTGTTAAATAAATATAATATATATAGTTTATATATAAAACGTAATAACGAAAATAATAAATATAAAACTTTTAACAATTAACACATTCTCTCAAACCTATTTGATGAGGTGAAAAATGAACCGTTTTTAGGGGGTCATTTAATGCCCGGAATTGAATTTATTTAATCAAATATTGCCCTAAATCGTTCCCTTTGTGATTTTAGGTACTTTGGGAGTGAATTCTGGAAAAGGAAGCATTTTGGACGCTTTTGGAGCATAAAAGTGAAGAAAACGGCAAAGACTTAATTTTCCATGCTGGGAACAGTACCTGACGGCGTCAAGAAGGAAAATCTGACGGCGTCAGGAGCAAAATCCATGACGACCCAGAGAGAACCTGAAGGCATCAGAAGTAGGGCGTCAAGAGTTATTTTGATGACGGCCTGAAGTTGGATTACACGTGACGGCGTCAAACCCAGATCTAGGCAGTCCGAGAACTTATTTGGCGGCGAGATGACGGCGTCAGAAATTTACTCTTGACGCCGTCACCTCACAAAATCTATATATACTTTTCTATTTTTCATTCATTAAGGGAGGAACTTGTGTGGAGAATACTAGGGTCGAACCTAATAAACCCTAGCTCGTTTGTAACAGTATTTTCAAGGGTTTTTCCCCTTGAAACCTTTCATGTTCAATTCAGATAAGTCCTTTTTCAATTCATTCAATATGTCTATGTGTTGTTTGAATATATCTTATGCTTGGCTTGATTATAACTGTAACACCCCCAATTTTAAAATATTTGCAGCGGAATAAAGATTGGGTGTTACTTCACAGCTCATAGTTTTTCAGTAGAAAATAATTTTCTAAAAACATTTATCATTCGAATTTTTATAAATATCAGAGTTTTCAAAATGAGGTCCCAGTGGTTTCAAAATTTGTGAAATAGGTTTTCGAATGATAATAAAATTTTTATAGCCTTTGTAAGAATTTCGTGCTCTTCCATCCCATCCTTGCTCATTTTAGACCTGAGATAAACATGCTAAAAGACAACAAAAGTTGAGTGATATTCATAGGTTTAAGTTTAAAAGTTGAACACAAGTTATAAGTGATAATTGCACAGTCATACAATTATAAGTTAAAAACAGTTGTTATTGCATTAAGCTTGTTAGGTCACCATTTATGTAAACACAAGTATGATTGATAAAGAAATAAGATGAGAATGAGAGGTGGTTGATTATAAGACAATATGAAAGGTGAGAGTGCAAGAGTTTCACTAAGATAATCAAATAACCAACAACATAAAATGTAACATAAGGTTTCTATTTATAAGGGAGGAGCTAGGGCAACACTCCCTTCCTCCCTTATCCTTTCATACGTGGGCTTTTAAGGCCTCATGGGCTTTTACATGTTGCCCATTAACTAAACAATAATCATAAATAATACTAAAGCAACCTATTACAAAATGTAATGACCGAGACTTGACTAAATACTAAAGTATGATCCCAACAATCTCCCCCTAAGGGTCGGTCATCACGGTTGCTCGACGTCTTCATCTTTGTCGTTCACTTGTGACATGTAAAACTCTAGACGTCTTCAAAATTGGTTGAATGATAATGAATATACTTTGCTCTTTGTCTTTGTTCTTTGGTGATGATGTAGTGATTAGGTTATGAAGTTGTCTGCCGTTCGTCACTCCTGCGTCTGTGGTGGTTGTCCGCCATTCCAACATACTCATACATCTTTAGACTTAGACTTTCACGTACAAGAAGTTCCTTTTCATACTTTGAGATCTTTGTCTTTATACTTTGTAGATTCTTCTTATTGGTGTAGAATCTTTCTTTGAACTTTGTGTTGCTTAAGATCTTTGGAGGAGTTTTCTTTGACTTCAAGATGTATGTATGAGTCATGTTGGAATCTACCATCATGGAAGTGAGGTACCTGCGAGTAAACAGTTAGCAATAAAATAACCGGTACTTACGGATAAGGAATTAGAGCTCATCAACAGCATATTGTGAAGACTCCTTCTAATCCTTATCCAGGCCGTTCCCATATCAGATACTCCCGAAGGAGCTTACGAGACCTACTGAGTAGCTCAATGACTGGGTGAGTCGCTGGGGATCACTCCACGACTGTAGACCGCTATGGAACCACTGCAAACACTAAGCGTAACCCTTGTGGGGTTACCAAAGTGACCTGCTGTCAGGGCTGTTAGATGTTGACCCTGGCAGGATTTCCGTTCAATCATTGAGTAATACATAAGTAATCCTCTCATAAACGTTCTCGGCAGATTGCTAAGATCTGCGAAGGACTCGATAGTTTACAACTGATGCCCATTGATGTAGAACACCAGTTGTAGAAATACTAAGTGTTCCTAAGAGATCTTTGATGTATCTCAAGGCTCTAGACTCTATAAGTGCTCACCTAGGTTTCCTATGCGGAGACTGGGGATGAGTCTCCTGCTTCAATATCAACCGTCTCTAAGAGATAGGTCGATAGATAACGCAGGTTCCCCGTAAGAATGAAACAAGCTCTTTTAAGAGAACTTGAGTGGTTAAGAAGGTTTAGTGCATTGCGTCACTGGGTCCATGACGACTTAATCTTCAATACCGGCGTCGCCTTAGCAACAACCAGTAGCATACGTATTGAACCCGGTGTCTGCCCTAAGGTTGAATCATCTGGAGGGCTATTTCTTTTCACCCTTTTCTTTACTTTTCTTTTTTAATTCTTCAACTCCTTCTTTCCCTTTCATTCATTTCTCCTTTTTTCGTATCATACCTAAGGACTTCTACTTCTAACTAATGGTGATGTCCTTGGGTAGATCCCTCCGGCTCTGGCGGATCATAGGACGAATATTCCTATCTTAATCACCTTATAACTCCGACAGTAGCCAAGAAACCTTTGATAGAAAATCTCTCAAAGTGTTTGGGATAATCAAATATTTTGGTTAACACTTTGAGAGTTTTGTGTTCACTTTTGAAGGGCTCCCCCTGCACATGTGCTCATAAGTGTTTAATAAATTTGCACATGCGGGAGGAGCAAGCACTTTTGAATTGATCCACTTTCCGTGAACAAGACCGATTCGAGACACGCTTACATCACTAGTTAGACTAGCTTGAAATTATTACCCGGCCTGGTCAAGTCCACAGAAAGTTTCTCGAGACGGTACATTTCTACTAAGACTAATCCTTTTCGAGACACGCTTACGTGGTTAGATAAAGAGATACATTGTCATCTTTTAGGTGACAACTAGCTCTAGTATCTAACTTGATGTTATTACCCGTCAAGGATAAGTCTTTTCGATATTACTAACATTTATTGCCTCATCAATTCCTGGGTTAAAACTGAGTCTAGCTCGCACATGATACAACTTTTAAGCATTGGCTTCGTATATTTTAATCACCTTTTCATTTTCTCCCCATCAAAAATAGCATATGAGATGTTGTTTTTGTTAAACTTTTTGATTAAAATATGCTTTTTGAGTCTTATGGGGAGATTCACCAAGAACTTTTGATTTTGAACAAAGTATTTTGTTTTGACAAGTGCTCCCCCTCAACAAGTGATTAGGTCTTATTGAGGTGAAATACTTGTCCTTTTGAGCAGAATTTATGAAAAATCATAAATGTTTGATTAATTCTACTCAAAAGTAAGAAGCCTTCGCTCCTTATATCAGGATTGAGGCACTGATGCGTACCTCAGGGTCCTTTCTTTACAAGTACGGGTTGTACACTGATATGCGTGCACAAACCATTATGAAGTAAATTATTGACAAATCAAATCAAATTCTTACAATGATCTACCAATCAGGCCTCTGAAATGTCAACACCGGAAATTTGGATCTGCCTCCCACATAACTCTCCAACCTTCGGAACTGATCCCTGCGCTTCAATCTGTTCTCAATCCTTAAGATGAATCTGCGAGCATCCCGGGCTTCATTGGTGTTCCACCTTTTAGATTTTCCCAGTTCAATGTCATTGACTCTGCCTTTGATCCCATCTCTGACGAACTTAAGAGTTTCATCACAGAACTTATGAATTTCTTCATAACCCATAAAGCAGTTGCGACCGTTAACACTTCGGTAGGTGAACCCAAATGGTCGTCTGATCAAGGAGTATTGAGGTAGATGTTGAAGGTCGGGGATGTCAAACAGGTTTGGTTTGGTGAGATTGAGCTTCTTCTGGTAACTTTCCACTCCTAACTGAAGATCTTCGACTCTTTCTCTAATGACTATCTGCCTGATGAAGATGAGTAGAGCTTGGATAAAGGCAAGTTGCATCTTTTTGGGCAAGCCACAGAGTTTTCCTTGAACTTTGAGCAAGTACATGTCTTCAATGTCGTTGAGACGTAGTCGTGGAAAGTCAGACTCGGAAATATCGTACTCCTTTTCATCAAGTCTTTTTAGTGTGATTTTGCTGAGGAAGGGGTACCCAAAGTGAATGACAGTCGAAATAAATTGAATCGAGACGATCTTCAAATCACTGGTCACTTCGCCCATCGTTTGGTTAAGTCTGCTGCTTCGATAGTATTGTGCCCGGTTGTCTGGCCAGTGATGAATACCATAAAGTGCATTCCGGTCATATTCAACAATTTTGTCGACGAATAGTGCTGAAGCTTCTTCTTCGATGGCATTGTTGAGATATCGAGCTGCAGGGAGAAAGGCGAGTGAGGTAACGTACTTCTTTTCGATCTTGCTGCCAAGTCTCAGAAATTCCAAGTCTGTGTTGTAGAAGAACTTGTACGGGATCTTTGGTTCCTTAGGCTTCCCAATCATTGGTAGTGGTTTGGACCAGTCAGTAATGTAAGGTGCGGTTTTCTTTGTGACTGGATCGACATATGATTCAGGATTGATCCAGTCAATATTGCTTGACATAGCTCGAGCAATATTTTCCAGATGGTATTCGAGCTCGATTGAGTTAGCAGACCGATCTTTCAGAAGATTGAAAGCATCATTTTTGATTCTTCGCAGCTCTTTCTTATTCATCTTTTTCATCTTAAACTTTTGCTGAATCATTTGAGCATATTCCACTGTTCGACCATCTTGAGGTTCATGATTGTCTTCCAGTGGTGGTTGCGAATCGATCATCTTCTCAAACCAGGAGTATTCGACACTATTGTCTTGGTCTAGCCAGTTAAGGACGGTTTTGGGTTTCTTTGGTTCGGTGCCTTTAGGTGAGGTGTCCGGTTGGGGTTGATGATGCTTTCCTTTCTTTACTTTCTTCTTCTTCTTAGGGGATGGTTCTGGAACTTCATCGGGCATAGGAATGTCGTCACCACCGGTGTATTCAAAGTGGTCGTGTGCTTTGGGAGCAGAACCTGATGCCTTCGGTTGTTGTGAGGAAGTTGTTGTGGTAGGAGGGATTACCGGTGTTTTGTGCTGAGATGAGGGTCCTTCGGCTTGTTTCTGTTTCTTTGCCAGAGAATTAGGATCCTTGTCTTCATCATCTCTTTGACGTTTCAGCTTATCGGCCTCTGTGCTGCAAGACTCTTTGTTCATTTTGTTTTTCAGTGCTTCCAGGACTTTTGCTTCTTCAGGAGTCAAGGTGAACTTGTTTGCAAGCTTTTCGAGGAGTTGAGCTTCCAAATCATCCAGAGAAAGTCCTGGTAGAGGAGCAGTAGACTTGTCGGCACGAAGAGTGAAGGTTGTTGATCGGATAACTTTCTTTACTGCTTGCTCAGCGAACTTGGTGAGTTCGTCTCTCATTGGTGCCAGTAGATCTTTCAGCTCAGCCACTAAGTGTTGTGCCATGTATTCCTGTGCTTGAGCTGCTAGTGCGGCTTCCAAGTTCTCTGTTACGTCTTTAGCTAAGAAAATGTCAACCTTATCTTGTAGCTCTTTGATGTTCGAGTTCAGCTTAGATAGTTCAGCAACCTGGGTTGCAAGTGTAGCAACCTGATCTTCTAGTTTGTTTCTCTTCTTATCATGCACTCTTTTGAAAGCTGACTTGAGTAACTTAGATGCAGCAGAGGCTTTGGAGCTCGGTTTCTTGATTGATTTGTCACGTGTTGATTTAGATGCAGGAGGTGATGACTGTGATGATTCAATAATGGTGGTAGTATCTTTGACATCTCCTTTCTGTGGTTCGGGTTGTACAACTTCTTTGACTCTGGCTGCTTCTTCTTTCTTTAGCTTTTCTTCAGCCAGCTTATCAGCTTCGGCTTTAAGCCTTAGTTCTTCAGCCAGCCTGGCTTCTTCTTCCTTCTTAGACTTTTCTTCAGCCAGTTTGGCTGCCTCCTCTGCTTTCCTGCTCTCTTCCATTCTGATTGTTTCTTCCAGTTTAGCTTGAGCAATCTCTTCAAGTCTGGCCTCTTCAGCTTCTTGTTTTCTTTTCAGTTCTTCTTCCTGAGCCCGTTCTCTACGCTCCATTTCTTCCATGGACATAAGTCTTGGAGCATCGGTATCCATAGGATCTTCCTCTTCTTCCTCTTCCACAGTCATTTCAATATTGGTGGGAGTTACTGAGGGATTATCATAAGCAACTAAGTCTGAGGAGATTCCTGTGGTAGGCTCAGGAATACTGCTTGAGCCGCCAGCTTCGGTGGTCTGAGAGAAGACTGGAGGTGGAGGCATATCAGCATTGAATGCATCAATTCGGCTGTGGAGGAGACCCAGATTGAGAGCCCTTTCATTTTCTTCTTCGATTGAAGGGTCTTTAGGCTCTTGTACAGCTGAAACTGGTTCCTTCATCTTTTCCCTTCTAAACCTTTCTTCTTCTAGCATCGTCTGAGCTTTAGTGAATGGTCTTTGAGTGAGATATGTTGGATATACGGCATTGTCAGCAAACTCATCAATGTTTTTATCCCAATCGATGTCATCAAGATTCTCATCTTCCTCAATATTAGCATAGGCTTCACTATACTGAGGACCTTCGTCGGATTCAGTTCGTTCGGAGTCCGATGGCTTAGGAGAAGATTGAGGAGGGGGAAACCACCCAGGTTCGGGAACAGTAGCGGGCTGTTTGGTAGGAATTCTTCTCTTTGGAGTACCCTTCTTCTTCTTTGACTGAGTGGAACTGCCGGAGCTCCCAGTCTTACTATCTTTCTTACCCTTCTTTTGCATGAACGGGGGTATAACATCTTCGTCCAGAAATCCCACTTTATTTGCTTCGAGAGCTTGAAGGTAGTACTTGTAGTTATTGCATTCTTGAACCTTCTTAGTAAGAAGACAATCAGGAAGTTTCTTTCCTTGTTTCCTTGTACTAGTATCCATTCTCTTGATGACCTTAAGTGTATCCTCATTCTTGTATGTGTGCTGAAACTCATCATTCAGTCGTTGAGGTATGTCATCATATTCATGGATGAAGCTTGCAATGAGAAGTTTGGTGAAACGGACGAAAGGAATATTGGTCGTCTTGCGGTGTATGTGCCATACAATGTCTTCCCAGATAATGCTGGCATAATCAACCTTCTTGACATTAGCAATAGCCCAGAACAGCTTGAGATGTTGGAGCTTAGGGTGTTCATGGCCTGTGTCTCTGCCAGATAGTGACTTGGCAATAATGATGTAGAGAGTTCTCCAAGGCTGTGGAAGAAATCTGATATTGACCCTAGAGTGCCTAGTTATGACCCCTTCAGACTCATCATACCCAATATCTCTCAGCCATTCTATCAATTCTTCTTCAGTGGGAACTTGGTCATACTCTTCATTCGGTTCAAGTTCGGGAAGTCCAAGAGCACTACGGAGAAGATCCTTGTCGACCGTGACTTGTCTCATGTGAAGCATACAAGTAAAGGACTCTTCCAGGAGGTCCAGGTGGATTGTGTGCCAAAACTGATGTATGTAGAAGCATGCCACTGCAGCAGATTTGGTGAGTAGAACTTTGCACGGGTGATAAATGAGAGCATCAACTGCAACAAGGCAAGAAGACTCATTGCATGTAAGTTTGTTGAAGTTGACTCTCAGGTTGTTCCTTCCTATCTTTCTGGAATAGTTCTCAGGAAAGGTGTCTTCCCATGCACGTAAGGGTTCAGGCACTGGTACGTGTGGAATATCGTTGTGTTCTGCCATCTGAATAGATCATAAACACACAAACATGGCAATTGTTGATGATGTTAGCATAGACATTCATTGAACATGTTTACATTTGCATGTTTGACATTGATCAGTGGGGGTTTGTGTGTGTGAAAACTTTTGATATGTGACAAACTTGAGTTATATTACTTGTTAGAAACATAAAACAATTCAGTTACAACATAAGTTTATCATTTACAACAAGTTACACATTGGAAAATTTCCAACACTTAGAAAATTTTGGAAATTGACAAGTTTACGCGTAATTTGCTGTCTTTACGCGTAACCTGACTTAAGCGTAAGTATAGAAATAATGCGTAAGTGCAAAATCTACGCGTAAGTTAGAATATTACGCGTAAAGTGAAACTTACGCGTAAGATCAATTTTACGCGTAAGATAAGTCTTAAGCGTAGAAATTGAAGATACGCGTAGGATTACCCTTAGGCGTAAATTGCAACTTATGCGTAGGTAATGACTTACGCGTAAGTTCTAGACTTATGCGTAAGGTCAGAACTTATGCGTAAGAACAATTTTATGCGTAAACTATGTCTTATCCAAGACACAATTTGTCCACGTGTCGAATCTTACGCGTAAGATTCACTCTTACGCGTAGGATGAACATTTAACGCGTAAAGACACCTTTTTCCAGAAATTCACCTTAGAAATTCGAGTTGTATGTTTCCTGAAAGTGCACAAACATTACCACTGATCAATAACTAATCCAATACACTTAATTCATACATTTTAACGCGTAAACATGCCTAATACAACTTAACGCGTAAACACGCATGAACACCTAATCACAACCTTAATCAAACGTGAATCTGGGTAGGAATTAACATGGGGCAAGTGATTCAATCAACATAAGGATCATATGGTTCAAATATAAACACAAATCATCCACAAAATCACAAGATAGGATCTGCTAGTGACCTACGAACCCTAAACCTTAGATTCAAGAACAAAACATGTTTAAAAATTCAATTAACCCATATACAAATGATCCTAGGCATACACAAACACTATCCCCATCACAAATTATAATCCTAATGATCAACCTCAAGAACCCCTAAATCATACGTATGAACCCTAATATCCAAATCACTCAAATCACCCAATTGATGATTCTGGGTGAGATTGGAGTTCACAAACATGATTAGTAGCATAATATGAACAAAACCCACCAACAAATTCAATCAAAACATCACTTAATTCTGGGTATGAATTCTACGCATAACTCAAAAAACAAATTAATCGATTGTGATAGATTGAGCCGTTGGATTGTTATAAAATTAAAAACCTTAGTTCAAAATCATGATCAAAACATAATCACACTTACAGATTCAAGGATGGTTGATTAGATCAAGAGAATGATTGTGAGTCGTTCGATTGTGTAGGTGAAAATTAAATGTGTTTGCAGAAAAAGTTAATGTGAGTGGTCAATGCTTGTTTTGACAGTGGTTAATTCAAGTTACCCAATGTGTCAATTTTAGTCCCTTAACCTCTCAAAACTTTTAAACCTAATGCCTAACCATTTTAACACATATAGTATTCGTATATTAACTCCAATAAATGATAAGAACAACTTGTCGTACTCCCCCTCGACCTTAGAACATGGTAAAATTAATTGGTTTTGATCAAGGAGAGTAACCCGAAATCCTTTTGAATCAACACTTAAAATTGTATTTATTTTTGGTAAAATGCAAGTATAAAAAAAAAAGGTAAAATATTTTAAAGAAATTAGTAAAACATTACTTTTCCTCCCCCTCAACACTTGTTTTAAACATTTGAAGACATTCTATAAAATAGTGTTGAAAGAGGTGGTTTATACTTGCATTTTTTTTTTTTTTTTTTTTTTTTTTTTTTTTTTTTAAAGTTTTTGATTGGTTTTATATTTTTGTATTTTGTTTTTGAGAAAAATATTTACAAAGATAGTTTTGATGTTTGACGATCAGTTGTGTTTTAAAAACTTTTCCAGATCCTCTGGAGTCAAACATCGCATACCAATTTGGTGAACTAAACTAGCAAACCTGGATGGTGCCAAGGATTTGGTAAGTAAGTCCGCCAATTGGTATTCAGTTCCAACAAAATAAAGTTCAACTGTACCCCTTTCCACATGCTCTTTGATGAAATGATATCGGAGATCGATGTGTTTGGATTTGCAATGATGCACAGTGTTGCAGGAGATAGCAATTGCACTCTTTGAATCACAGTAGATAGGAATCCTGTTGAATAGGTAGCCATAACCCTTAAGTTGTGATCTCATCCAAATGACTTGAGCACAACAAGCAGACATGGCAACGTATTCAGATTCTGTAGACGACAGTGAAGTGCAGTCCTGCTTCTTAGATTGCCATGACACAAGTTTGTCTCCGAGAAATTGTAATCCACCAGATGTACTTTTGCGTGTGTCTAAACATCCTGCATGGTCAGCATCTGAAAAAGCAATTAGTTCAAAGCCAGAATCCTTCGGATACCAGATCCCCAAGTTAATGGTTCCCTTTATGTATCGAAGGATTCCTTGACCTCACTGAGGTGTTTTTCAATTGGTCTGGACTGATAGCGGGAGCACATGTAGACAGCAAATACTATATCAGGTCTACTAGCTGTGAGATACATGAGGGACCCAATCATACTTCGGTATTTGGTAGGGTCAACTGGAGTCCCATGTAAATCAGCATCTAGTTTTGTGGTATAGCCCATTGGTGTATTATAAGTATCACAAGACATCATTCCATGTTTCTTTAAAATTTCAAGAGCATATTTAGACTGATTTATAAAAATTCCACGGGGTGATTGATGAACTTGAAGTCCTAGAAAGAACGAAAGTTCACCCATCATGGACATTTCAAAATTATCTTTCATTAATTTTGCAAAATCATTAGAGTAACTTCTGTTTGTTGAGGCAAAAATGATGTCATCGACATATATTTGAACAACAAGTAAGTCCTCCCCGTAGGTTTTTGTAAATAGTGTGGGATCCACCGATCCTTTAGAAAATTTATTGGCCAATAAGAAAGTAGACAGTTTGTCATACCACGCCCGTGGGGCTTGCTTGAGTCCGTAGAGTGCCTTTTTGAGTCGGTAAACGTGATTAGGACGCTCAGGATCAATGAAGCCTTCAGGTTGGCTAACATAAACTTCTTCACGGAGATCTCCATTAAGAAACGCTGTTTTGACATCCATTTGGAAGACTACCATATTCCTGTGTGCGGCATAGGCCAAAAAGATCCGAACAGCTTCATGTCGAGCCACTGGAGCAAAGGATTCAGCAAAATCTAGACCTTCCAGTTGAGAGTATCCTTTCGCTACCAGACGTGATTTGTTTCGTATGACAGTACCTTCAGCATCAAGCTTATTCTTCCAGATCCATTTTAACCCAATGACAAAGACTCCGTCAGGTCTTTCAACTAATTCCCAGACTTCTAATCTTATGAATTGCTGAAATTCCTCTTGCATAGATTCAATCCAGTTGTCATAAGTCATTGCATCTTTAATGTTCTTGGGTTCTTTATGACAAACTGTGAGTGCGTAGATGCAAGTTTCTCCATCTGTGTGAAGTCGTTGTCTTGTCATAACTGGTGCATCTGGATGGCCAATAATATGAACTAGAGGATGGTCTTGGGTCCATTTGTGTGTTGAAGGGTGTAGTTGATATGTATCTCGCATGTTGGCAGGATCCAAGTTACGTGTTGACGACTCAGCTATATCAGGAACTGTAGTAGCTGGTGCAAACGGATTGAAGAACGCATCAAGATCATGCTCTGCGGATTGTGGAACTGATAGTGGTGTTGGATCTTCAGCTGAGTGGCGGGAGTTAGAAACAGTTTGTTCTACTGTAGATGGTGAAGCAATTGGAGGACCGTCTCTCTCAACAGTTGTTGAAGTTTGTTGAGGTGAGTCTGGTACATGAATATTGTCAGGTTGAGCAGCGGAAATCGGTGGAACCTCAGTAGGACGGTATTCAATTGTGTCATCAAACAGTGGAGCAAACAAGGTTTCCAATTCTTTGCGGTTGAGTGGCAATGGTTCAGCCGAAGATGCCGGAGAGTTAAGACGGTTAAATTCGGGTCCTAAGCTGTGTTGCTCAGAAGCCATCTGGGTGAGTTCATCAAAATTAGCGTGAATGGTTTCTTGAATTTCACGAGTACGACGATTCCAAATCCGAAAACCTTTAGAATTTTCACAATATCCAATGAACACTCCGATGTCAGCCTTTGCTTTAAGTTTACCTAAATCATCACGATCATTTTTCGGATAGCATAGTGCTCCAAAAACATGAAAGTAATCGATGTTCGGTTTCCTTTTGTGAACAATTTGATATGGTGTTTTGCGATGACGTTTTGTGATCATACAACGGTTTTGAGTATAGCATGCGATTGAAACAGCTTCTGCCCACAAGTAATCAGGTAATTGAGCATTAATCAACATAGTTCTAGCAGCTTCCACTAACGTCCTGTTGCGTCTTTCAACAACACCATTCTGTTCTGGGCTTCTAGGAATAGATGTTTGATGTTCAATTCCCACTTTCTCATAATAAGACCTAAGTGTCTGATTCTTGAATTCAGTTCCATTGTCAGTTCTGACTATTCGGACCGTGTTGCGTAACTGAACTTGAATTTTAGTGAGAAAGGTGATGATCATAGAAGGAGCCTGATCTTTACTTCGTAGAAAATAAACCCAAGTCCATCTGGAAAAATCATCGACGATTACTAGTATGTAGCGTTTACCGTTGATACTTTGAACACGCATCGGTCCACACAAATCCATATGAAGCAGTTGTAGAACACGATTCGTACTGTGCTCAGGTTTTGAAGGAAAATGAGCCCGAGTACTTTTTCCTTGTTCACAGGCAGGACATAAGTGATCTTTGGTGAAACGGAATCTTGGAAATCCCTCAACAAGTTTATAACGAGCAAGGTCAGTCATAGTTTTGAAATTCAAGTGTGAAAGACGTTTGTGCCATAACCAAGATTTAGTCGATTCTGCTTTGGAGAGAAGACATATCGAAGATGTTGCAATCATATCTGACATTGATATTGTGTAAAGATTGGAGCCACGGGAGCCAGACATAAGGTCATTTCCTTGTAAGTCACGAACAAAGCAAGTTTTCTCACGAAATGCAACTTCTAGATCCCCATCACAGAATTGACCAACAGAGAAAAGGTTGTGTCCAAGGCCTTCCACATAATAAACACGGCTTATTTCGATGTTCCCACTGATAAAGTCACCATACCCCATGATTAAAGCGTAATGATCATTCCCGAATCTGACAGTACCAATGAACTTTGAGACAAAGTTGTGTAACAGTTTGAGATTGCCTGTCATATGTCGGGTGCATCCGCTATCAACAATCCAGAGAACAATCTGTACCACCTGCATCACAAGAAGAAGACACGGATGAAACAGAAGTAAGGGTGGAACCCAAAGAAACTGCGGGTTCCAGTTGGTTAGAAGCACAAGTATTCAATAATTTAGGAATCCATTGAAAATCAGGTTTGTGTTGTAACCAACGTTGCCAATTCCAACTAGTTCGAGCTTTCTTAATGGTGTATTCACTAGTGTTTGGCTAATTCCTAGACTTGTTCTCTGCACCTATGGGGGTAACATCAACTTCATTAGAAACCGTAGAAGGCGGCTTTCCTAAGATAGACTTAGAGGCAGTAGTGGGCCTAGAAGGAATGCGTGTCCTACGTTTCTTATGACGATGAAGAAGAGAATTAGCTATACATTTAGTATGATCACCAGATGAAACACTTTTACGACAAAACACACAAGATGCATTAATATTCAAAACATTTAAAGGTACATCATTCGTTACATTTAGATTTTGATTAGAATTTGCCAGATTAGAATCTAAATCCGATGCAACATGAGTATTATTCAAATTCCTAAGGTGATCTTCTACTCCTTGAGCTTCTAGTGATCCTCTCTTACGTTGCCAGAGCCTATTCTTCTTTTTACTTTGTCGCTTGGGTCTGCTAACGCTATTAGGGGAGACTAGTCCTGTAGAAGTGGAGGTATCAACATTAGTATTTTGAATAACCTTTCCTTTATTAGTTTTGTCTAATTTATACATTCCTGGTGCGATCACCGTCGTGTCAACCATCTTTCCTTTTTCAAGTAGCTTTATTTTCTCTTTTAACTCTATGATGATGTGATTCTTATCCTGAATGTTAGACTCAAGTATGCCATTGCAATATTTACTGTCGATGTGGTTTTGTAGAAATTCGGCGTTTTCAATTTTTAAATCCGCAATTTCTTGCTCGTATTTGAGAAACAAACTTTTGAAAGACTCATTGTTTTTGCAAAGCTGACAAGAGTTTGAAATGGTATGATTTTGAAGTTTCAATTCCATTTTAAGACTCTGAGATTGACACCATTCAAGCCTCTGTTTGAGTTGACAAATTTCTTTTGAAAACTGTTTTGTCACATCATCATTCTTTTTCGTCAGATTATCATTCTCATGTTTCAGTGTCTCAATTTCCACATTCAACAAGTTATTATCAACACAATGATCATGCTTAAGCATAGAAGTACCAGAATTATAGAGATCATTCATGATAACAGACAAAATATCAGCATTGAGAACTTGTTCTAAGAGTCGATCAGCATCATTTTTGAAAACTCTAGTTCTTTGCTTTTGAACCAAAATTTCATTTTTATTATCATTGAAAACGTTTATCATATGTTTGACCTCCTTTTGAAGTTCCTGATCCCAACGTGTAGCACAGAGACGGAGGTGTTTGACAATTGGCAACATTTGCTTTTGAAAAATATCTCTCTTTTCGCGCTCGTAAGCGGATTGAAACGTTTCAATTTTTATTTCAGAATTACGTTCAATTGTCTCCTCCAAAATTTCGATGTCTTCCATAAAAGTTTTGAAATAATTTAAGACACGAACACTATTTGGTAAGGGTGAAAGTTCACCGGATGATGGTAAAGGACCATTTATTTGTGCTACAGTTTGGACAGGGGCCTCATTGTGAGATGAAACATACGACTCTTCGATAAACCATGATTTCTCAGGTAAATCCTTTTGAGTAACGAATTTAATTGGATTTTTTGAATAGTCATATGGTGTGCAATATTGAACATTACTCATTTTTGACCGACTCTCGTCTTCAAGTTCTTCTTCTTCCTCAGTATCAAAAACAACAGCACGCACAATCGTATTATCAAGCAAATAGTCCATACTATAAATTTTTGGAACATCTTTGAATGCATTGTGAAGAAACATTGAGTTGTAATCGCCAAGTGCAAATCCTGTACCGGGTCTCGGTTTTAAAGTAAATTTCTGAATTGTTGTGACAGAGTTCCCGTGTTTGTAAACAATGTTACGAAATTCTTTCAATTGTTTTTCAAGATCAACAATATCACTGAGTAAGTCATCTATATACTTCCTTTTTCGTATTTTATGTTCACAAAAATCTTTTTGACAACTTGACAATTCTGTTTCTGTTTTTGAAAGTTCTGTTTGAAGACGTTCGACTTGCATTTTCAATTCACTCTTTTCACTTTCGAGTTTTGAAATCAACTTTCCGTTTGACTCGATTAAATCTTGCATTTTGCGTTGAAGATCTTGTTCTTTGTTGTAGGAATCGTGAAAAGCTTTTTCAAAACTTTTTGCATGTTTAATCTTGTCTTCTTGATTAGAAAGCTGAATTTTATAACATTCAATATCTCTTGCAAGTGACGCATTTTGTTCTTTCAAAACTTTGTTTTTCTCGTTGCACTTTATTATTTGCAATTGTTGAGCATCCAGTTGTTTAAATAACAATATGAGATCAGGGTCTGGATCAAATGATGGTTCATGTTGTTCGAAATGATCATGTTTATCATTCTCAATAGGATCATCAAATGAAACAATTGTGTCATCATCGAATATGACAACTGTGTTATTTGTTCATCTGTATGAGATGATGAAGATGATTTAGATGGAACAACTTGCGCCATATCTGATTCATAAGCAGAAGGTGAGACTATTTCATTAATAAAGCATTCATTGAGGTCATGTACCTGAGACAAGCCGTCAGTGTCATACACTGGACCTGAATCATTGAGCTTAAGTTCTTGCATGTTGGCCATAAGCATCACAGCAGCATTGGCTTCCAGATCTTCCATGTCATCATCGTTGTTCACATTTGCCATGAAGTTGTTGTCCTGTTCAGGGAAATGTCCATCTTTTTCATCCTGAAGAGCCATGAGTAATGCCTGCTTGTGAAACTTACTACCCCGAGTTCTCGGTTTGGGACATGCTGTAGCAATATGACCTTGTTCATTACAATTGTAGCACCAAACTGCATTCCCTGAGGTGGAGTTCCTTGTAGCAACTGAGTCAGACCTTTGTTGAGAAGATCCTGAGTTGTTCCTGAACCCTCCATTGTTACCAAACCTCTGACCATTCCCATAACTTCCTGAAGAACTTCCTGAACCAGATCTACCATAGTTACGATTCTGAATTTCCACTCTTCCATCATTTACAACAGCTTGATTCCTGGTATTAGAAGATGAACGTTGACGGTTGTTCGTTTTGTTGGAGAATTTGCTGAAAGCACGAGCAATAAGAGCAAGTCCCTGATTCAACGTATTAAAGTCATCATCGTCATCATCATTGCAGTTGGAGTAGTACACAGCATCATTGTTGTTTGACGGAACAAGTTGAGTAGAAGTATCTTGTGGAGATGAATCATAAGGGACCATTTGGTTCGCGGTGGAAGATTGTGGATAACTGAAGTAGTTTTGCTCTTGAACATATGCATGATTTGACAGTGGTGGTGGAGCATAGGGAGATTGAGCTACGAGAGCCAAAGAATTTGGTGTTGTTGTGGGTGTGTAACCTCCTCGTAGAGCTCGATCTTTTTCCACTTCAGGTTCATGGTGTTTCAGAAAGTCATACAACAAACCATATGGAGCATCATGAAGATTCTTCGTTTGACGAACAAATGTCACATATTTATGCCAATCAGGGCCAAGACTACCAACAAATTTGGAGTTCACAGCGATCCTTGGTACAGTGATTTTGTGACGTTCCAGATCATTGACCACATTTGTGAAACGATGATAGTAGGATTCAAGTGACTCTCCAGGTTCAATTGTGATGTCAGTGTATTCCATGTAAAGCTTGGATTCCATGTCATCTTTGTTCAATTGAGTTCCTTCCATTAGGAGATGAACGTGTTCCCACATAGCTTTGGCTGTTTTCTGAGCATCGACACTTCGATAGATCGGATTAGGTATACCTTGAAGTATATAAGCCATTGCATACTGATCAGCTTCACGATGTAGTTTTTGTTCTTCAGTGAGTGCAGATTCTGCAAGGGGTCTATCACCAGGAGGACGTGGAGGATCAGCATGTGGATCACCAGCTTCAAATCTTGTTGGCCACTCAAATGGTCCTTCAAGTATCACTTGCATCAAGAATTTCCCATGAGGTTTCTTTAGTTCAAGAAATCGTAAGAATCGACTTGACCATTGCACATAGTTTCCAGGTGTAAGCATTGGAGGTGTTTCAAGTGATCCTGCCTCATGTCGGGATTGTTGAGTTGTAATAACTTCACACATTCTGTCAAACCAGTGAGGTTGTTTGGTGGAAAACTGAGTGTTTTGTAGTGGCACTTGATATGGTTGTTGTTGAGGAATGAGCTGTTGTTGCATCATTAGGTAATGTTGTTGTCGATTGTATTTAGGAGGTTGTTGATTCATAATGTGCGGAAGGTATTGTTGTTGCTGATACTGCTGAGGTTGTTGTTGCTGATACTGCTGAGGTTGTTGTTGCTGAGGATAAGAGTGAGGGAAGTAGTGATTAGGTGGTTGAGACATCGTAGAACACTTGTGTAGAAATGGATCTTTGTAGAAGAATGAAATGCACGTTCCTTTGAGTAAGTTGCAAAATCCTTGGGGTAAGTTCAATTCTTACGCGTAACTTAATCTTACGCGTAAACTTTAAGTTATGCGTAAAGAGTAGATTATGCGTAAACTAATAGTTTATGCGTAAGTTTTCTCTTTACGCGTAAGTTTAGGCTTATGCGTAAGTTTAGACTTATGCGTAAGGTTTAAACAACCAAACAAATCTTTCAAACTTATCCAAGCGTGAAAGATAACCGTAGTCGAAGTATTCCACTAACTTATCCAAGCTAGGGAAGTACTGAGTCACCGCTACACGAGGAGAAGATCGTTGATGAAGCTTACGCGTAAACTCTGGCAAGTTACGCGTAACTTTGACTTACGCGTAGAATCAAACTTAAGCGTAGGTTTAAGGCGTAGAAGAGCAAGTAACGTGTAGGATCAGGGTTTTAGCCTATTTTACGCGTAAGAAAAGGGTTTTGGACCAAGTTAACGCGTAAGAAAAGGGTTTAAGCCTATTTAACGCGTAAGAAAAGGGTTTAAGCCTATTTTACGCGTAGGAAAAGGGTTTAGACCAAATTTTATGCGTAAACCGACCAAAAAACACTGTAGACAGCTGGAGATAGTACTATTTCTGACCAACTTACGCGTAAAACGTACTGTTCATCCAAAAAATGACTTTTTTGATGAGAAAATGCTTAGAAATAAGGTACTTTTGATCAAATAACTTCACCAATACTTAGAAAAACCTTAACTTTATAAGATTTAGCTACCAAAAACTAGTTTTCCAATATCAAAGAAGCTATAAAACCTTAAAAAAAACCTTAAAAATCACAACTTTATGCAACAACTAAGCTTCAAATCACTATATCAACCTTGAAACTTGTCCAAGCTTCAAGATTTGAGTGAAAGAAACAAAGAAAAATGCAAAAAGATGAAAAACTAAGCACCTAACCCCACGTTAAACAAAGAAACACACTTCAAACTTCTAGTAGGCGAATGATACCACTTGTTAGGTCACCATTTATGTAAACACAAGTATGATTGATAAAGAAATAAGATGAGAATGAGAGGTGGTTGATTATAAGACAATATGAAAGGTGAGAGTGCAAGAGTTTCACTAAGATAATCAAATAACCAACAACATAAAATGTAACATAAGGTTTCTATTTATAAGGGAGGAGCTAGGGCAACACTCCCTTCCTCCCTTATCCTTTCATACGTGGGCTTTTAAGGCCTCATGGGCTTTTACATGTTGCCCATTAACTAAACAATAATCATAAATAATACTAAAGCAACCTATTACAAAATGTAATGACCGAGACTTGACTAAATACTAAAGTATGATCCCAACAAAGCTCATGACACTCAGCCGATTAACAGATCTCATCACGAATGATGGATTATAGTAACAGGGGCCCTCGGGATAGGTTCTTGCCAGTAACCTATTAGATTTCAAATAAAGTGCGTTTGGTTGTTTTCTCAACGCCTAAACGGGGATTGTCAATCCCTAATAGATTTATCCACAATTATTTACGTTCACCTCTCTGGGTGACTAAGGCTCATGATATGAGGGACTTTTGGCAAAAAGGTACTTAAGCAATAACGAGATCAGGTAAAGCATACCAAGAAAATACTTGTGTTCAGTTTGTAAAAACTAGCATGTATCCCCCTCGCAGGGTTTATAAAACATTTAAACAAGTAAAGGCGAGGCTATGAACTCACCTTAGTGGTTTAGTGAATAAAAATATCGATACTCAGTTTGCAAAAATGGGAACGGCTCCACACACGACCTAGATAAGGTATGGCAAGTTTTAGCGTTTAATAGTCTTAGTGTTTTAATCGCGAGTAGTTTATGAATGCATGATTTGTTAATTTATTGTTAGTAAAACTTTTGGATTTTATCGTATATCGTACGTTTAGTTTAGTTATATATATATATATATATATATATATATATATATATATATATATATATATATATATATATATATATATATATATATATATATATATATATATAATTATAACGTAAAGTTTAATAATAAAAATAATAACGATAGTTTGAAATAAAGCGTAACGTTTAATAATAATAGTAGTTTGAAAATAAACGTAATGTTTAATAATAATAATAGTAATAATAATAGTTTGAAAATAACGTAACGTTTAATAATAAAAATAGTAATAATAATAATAGTTTGAAAATAACGTAACGTTTAATAATAATAATAATAGTAATAATAATAATAGTTTGAAAATAACGTAACGTTTAATAATAAAAATAGTAATAATACTAATAGTTTCTAACGTCGTGACGTGAACTCGTAAAAATGGAAGTAAAAGTAAAAATAAAAATATAAATTTTATATATATGGCCCTTGTATTTTCTAAAAATTTACACTTTTTACCCTAACGGCGTTAGCGTTACGCCGTTAGTCCAAAATTAAATAAATTTACATTTTACGTCCAAAACTTTATATTTCTTACACCTTTCACCCTAGAGTTTATAAAAATCAGTTTTCACCCTTTAATTTATGAAATAACATTTTAAACCGAAACTTTGAAAAGTTGACACTTTTAACCCAATTTTTGTAAAATTTGCAAATTTAGTCCAAACTTCACTAATTTCAAAACTTAATGTTTTCATCTCTTAAGTAGTTTCAAAACAGCTTATTGAACCTATTCTAACAGCTTATTAGTTCGAAAAAATTAGTTTGATAGCTTATGGGCTTTTAACGAAAAATCTTAAGCCCGTTAGTGTTTTTGAATCCAATGGGCCTACGGGGTTTTGGGCTTTGTTTTGGGCTAAGGTTAGGAGTATAAAAACGTTGCCAAACTGCTTATTTCCTCAGCTTATTTGATCGGCTTATTTTGAACTGATTGGGCCTTAAGGCCCAATCGATACAATTTAATTTTTAAAATTGGTTCGTATGCCGGTTTGCTTTGTGACTTTTATAGGTTCAAAACACGATTTTTATTACAAGGTTTCTATACGAAAATGATTGTTTGTCGTGGGTTCTATTAGTTTGTGAAATAAAATGGCATGCTTGTTAAGTAAATTTTAAAGATATACGTGCGTTTTGGGCTAACATGGGACAAGTTTTTATAAAACAAAAGACTTAGAAAAATTTAGAGTTTTCTCTACTTGTTGTGGTACGCTAGGAATGTATCAAAAAATGTTTTGTACGTAGCTTTTTAGTTTCAAAACTCTACATAGTTTATTTGTTAAGGTGCGAAATATATAGACGAACGTAAAATATATATATGTCGTTTATTTAGTTTTCGAATAATGAGGTGCATTTGTGTGTGTCGCGTATGAAAATAATGCAAATGAAAGTTTTGTATAAATATTGAAAATAGTTTTGTTAGGAACTTACGACACCAAAATGGTGGGTAAAACAAGACGTAGAGTCGAGAAGAGAGTGAAATGAGTACGTAGTGTGATTGTGTGCTCGACCAAGGTTCACAAACAATAACGTGTTCCGCCTAAACCCACACGAATCCCTTGAATTCTTACCCAATACTTCGACCCAATGCTAGACTTAATACTTAATATTTTTGGTGAGTTTTTGGTTTGTATGAATGTGGTAAACGAATGCATGCATGCAAGGTGCTATATATATGGAATTTTTGGAGTGTTTTAGTGGTTATGAATTTATGAGATTTGATGGTAGAGTGTAGCAGAAGGCTTTCAAAAGTCTTGGAAGGAAGAAAAGTAACATGGTTCTCATTGTTTGGTTTTGCATGGAAATGAAACGAAAGCATTGCATGCATGGGTTTTATATATGAAACTTGAAGTGTTCTAGTGACCAAGCTTTAATGGGATGTGATGTTGGAGTGTGATATGAAATGTTCAAAAGTCTTGAGGTTGTGTAAGAAGCAACATTTACTCAAAGTCTTGGTTTCTAATGTGTCGACATCTTCATTTTCAAAAGAAACGTGGGAATTGATTTAAAAAAATGGAATGGTACTTGTTGTTTATGTATATAAAAAGAAAATGGTACTTGCCTAGATGAATATTATAAGCAATTGAGTGTGCATGAATCAAGGAAGGTACTCTTTTGTTTTGAAAATAACAAGTCGACATGCCATTTATTTTGCAAACGATTTGTATACTTGGCTAAGACTGGTGATAACCGATCACGTGTAATGTTTAAAACATATGTTTGAGTTAAAAATGGTTTTAGAACTCATTAGAAACAAACGGGACTTAAAATGGTTTAGTTTTGGATTAGTTGCAAAACGTATGAAATTGTTTTTGGACAAATACTTTTCCTAGTAAAAACGTATCTAGACTCGATGTAAGAAACTAAAAATCGACACACTCGAAGTTGGCTAGGTGAGAAAAGAGATTGTACGAAAATATGTGTGAGTCGTGTGTAAGAGTTGGGAGTACGAGACGCGTTTTTGGCTTGCGCTAGTCGAGTATTTAGTAAAATTGATAAAAGGGTTTTGGGCTCAAGTGTTGTGGACCGTGAGTAGTAACAGGCCAAAATGACATTGGGCTTAGATTGAAATTAAGGGTCCGGTTATATATAATTAGGATTAGTGAAAATAATTAATTTGTGATTAGTGAAATGTTTAGTAATATTTAGTGAAACGTTTACGTGAGTCCGAGAGTGAATAGTGTTTTGTGAATAGTAAAACTTTTGAAAAACATCTTAATAACGCTAACCGACTCCAAAAACGATGAATAGTGAAATGATGAATAGTGTTTTGTGAATAGTAAATGATGAATAGTAAATTTGAAAAAATGTCGGAAAATGCAGGTTTGTAACAAATAAAAGAAAATTTTAATATTCTCGCGATTTTAGACTATAGCGGTACATGTGTGAGCATCGTTCCAAGCAAAAAGAATCATGAATATCGTAGTGATTTTAAGTAACATAGCATGTTTGATAATAAAATATATAAAAAAAAAATTGCTATTGGTAAAAACGTTATTAATTTACATAATGATATATTAGTCTTTGATTTACTTTTATTATTTATAGGGAAATTTACGGGGGATTACAATAACATGCTAGGCTAGATCTTTCATGTGTTTGCTTAGATGTAATGAAACCTAGATGTTGATTATAGGTTGATTTCTTGTTTATAGTTGTAATGGATGAATGATTTCAATGTTAGGCTTAAGAAAACTGGCAGATCTCCATTGTGTAACTTGCTTGAACGTCTTAAGAAACATGAACCGATGTGTACTAGGTTTTTATAGTTGTATTTAATGCATGAGCGAATTCTAGTGATCCCATGTTAGGAGCTTCTTAGCCGGCTCGACATAGGAGTGAAGTAGGAGCTTATAGGATTGGGGAAGTAAGTACGCCACCCATGAATGGTATTAAGGAATACAATCCGTCATCTACGCTACTGTAACAAGTAATTAACCTGTAAAAGATATCCAGGGAGTAGTGAAATCTAAGTAAACGTAATTCTCGCATATATTGCTGACACCACTATCTTAATTTAGTTTATTTTCATTTTTAGTATTTTATTTTGATTGCATCTTAGTCATTGGATTAGTTGACTAACAACTAATTCCGCCCACTCCTCTAAAAACCGAGATTTTTATTTGCTTTCTAAAAACATAAAAATACAAAAAGAATCATCCTTCATCTCTAGACCTAGTCTTTAGGCTTTCTAATCCTAGCGACACTATTCCTAAGTTGAACGATTAATCCCCCGGTACTTGTCACTATACTATACTACAATGATCAGGTACACTGCCTGGTGGGGGTTGTAAGCTTCTCGAGATCACTCGAGAGGTAAAGCCTGGTGCAATTCCCACGCATCAAGTTTTTGGCACCGCAGCCTGGGGAATAGTTATAGTCTAGGTTAGAATTTCTTTTTATTAGGTCTACTTGCTAGATTCCTTTCTAGTAAGATTTTATTTTTATTTTTAGGTTTTCTTTAGTCTATCTCATTTCTTCGTGTTTTGTTTGTAATCTTTACCATCCGACATCATGGAAGGTGGTAACATCTTTGAACCCATCAACCCACCACAACAAGACCACCCAAAAAACCCACCACTAGCTAACCAACCTCTTAGGCCCCGAACCCTAGGAGAGTATTCCCGACCTAGCCACCAAGGCTATCGAAACACCATTGAGCTCACCGGAGCCAATGTGTCTCCCCTGCGATCCGACACCATCCGGTTAGTGCAAAACGGATGTGCATTCCATGGACTTCGTTCCGAAGATCCAAATCTACATCTCAAGGACTTCCTTAAAATCGTAGATTCTATAGACCTTGATGTTACAACTAGAGAGTCAACCCGATTATGCCTATTCCAATCCTCTCTACGTGATCAAGCTAGTCAATGGCTTAAGCGTTTACCCGCGGGATCCATCACCTCATGGGATGATCTCACCACTCGTTTCCTTGCTCAATTTTTCCCACCGGGGAGAACTACCAAGCTTAGAAATGATATTTTGATGTTCCAACAATGTCAAGGTGAAACTCTATATGAAGCATGGACTCGTTTCAAGGACTTACTCCCAAAAGTCCCTCATCATGGCATAGATCTTTGGCTCCAAGTCCAAATCTTCTATGACCATATCGATCTCTCCACAAGGCGAACCATTGACCAATCGGCCGGTGGCAAGCTACGTGATCTTAGTGCGGAAGAATCATGGGAACTCATAGAAGATCTTGCTCTCTATGACAACGAAAGTTGGAATGATCCCCGTGATTTGAACAAAACGGTCAAGGCAATATCTTTGTCTTCGAACAATTCTAGCACTCCCGACCGTAGGATCAAGGAACTTGAGGACCAAGTCAAGTTTCTCATGAAATCTTACGAAGCTCCTAAGCCTACAAGCCAAGTGAACAAAATCACTTCTTCATGCGAGTTATGTGGTGGTCCCCATGACACTCGTGATTGTGTAGAATTCCCCGGAACAGCTTTTGCGGACTATGCATCTTCGCGTACCGATGAAGCGGGAGATAAGTGGTACACTTTCAAGCCCGAGCCAAAATCACCCAAACCTTAGGTGGAAACAAAACAAAATAATTCTTCCAGTCCGCCTAATCGTTACCAACCAAACGGTCCACCCTCCAACCGTACTTTCAACAACAATCCTTCTAACAACTATGGTAGTACCAACAATCTTGAAGGATTGATGTCCAAGTTTATGGCATCTCAAGTGGCTCGCATAGCTAGGTTTGAAACCGAATTCAACCAACAACAAACGGAGATGACCAATAAGATTGACAACTTGTTGAAAGCCCTCAACAACCAAGCGTTAACTACACCTAGGAAGGAGAGAGGCCAATAGCGGAATCCAAACTAAGGACCCCTCGTCATCCAAACACGTCCACTTTGACAATGTAGTCACCATTAAGCCAATAGATAAGGAGATAGAAGAAAGTGACAAGGATGAAGTTGGAGTAGAAACCGAGACTAGGGATGAAATTAGGGAAGTTGAGGTTAATAAGGGAGAAGAGTTAGAGGAAGTAGAGACTATAGAAGAGTACTTTGATAAGTTGCCCACCAAGGAAGAATGAGAATATCATAAGGATTTATTCAATGCAACATTGGGCATATGCATATATGGAAAGCCTATATCGATCCTAGATCTCCTATAAACATCATGACTAGGACTTGTTATAATTGGGTAATGAATAAATAACTTGGTTATAGGATGATGCCCAATAAGAATTTGATAAGTAATTTTGTAGGAAGAGTGAAGGGATTGCATGTGATTGTCAGAAATTTCACCTATGAGATCGATTTTATGATAGTAGAAGATACTCGTCCGGTGATAGATGATTGCTTTAGTCAAGTGGTGTTCGGAAAACCATTCGTTGAGACCTCTAAGATGAGTTACGATCCAACTCTAAGGATAGTTAGATTCAAGGAAGAGAATGATTAGATTGCCTACCAAATGCCCTATAAGATTAAGCAGTACCGCCTCCTGTCAAACATAGAAAAGGAACACAAACAAGCGGCTTATTATAGGAATGATGAGGATAGACGTAAAGGAGTAGAGTATGTGATGAATAGGATGCTTGGTTTCTACAAAGAATGCTTGCAACTAGGTCCGGAATACAAAACTGGTATAGGAGATGACCTAGAGAGTGAAACCAACGATGAGGTCACGTAGTAACCCATGACCTTGAGTCTAGCTACAAGACTCGTAAATAAAGAAAAGTGCTTCTTGGGAGGCAACCCATGTTTTGTGTGATTCTTATTTTGTTTGATTTTTATTTGTTTCCGTATGCATGCTTTATTTTTATTGTTGGTAGATCATGTTTCAAACTAAAATGGTGAAAATACTTTATTTTGTTGTTTGGCCTTGTCTTAACTTCATCCAAAGGTATTTGGCAAAAGATAAGTGTAAGGGGAAACCCCAAATATGTTTTTAAGAAACAAAACCGATCATGATTCTCCACAATATTAAGTGAACATGTATATTCGTATTTGTTAGAGTCAAATGCTTGTATCGAGTCATAATGATGTTTTGTAGGATTTTCCAGGAAGTAGGCCCAAGTTTTTCCAGAAATTTTCCGAAAACTTAACATAAGAATTTCTGTAGGTCACTTCTGACGGCGTCAGGAAGAAACTCCTGACGGCGTCACGTGTAAAATTCTGGAAATTTTACTAGTTTTGTTTTTCTAACGGAGTCTTAAATTTTTTGCTAATCTTTTAGTTTTATAATCTCCAGGAAATCTGCAAACACCATTCCACAAGCATTATATCTTACTTTGTTTTCTAGGATTTGCTAGCATATATAGATTGCCGCCGATTTTACGCGAGGTTGCCTTGTCTGTTTTCTCAGGTTTAACAGGTTATGTTTGACAAGAAGATGATTTATATTCTGGAAGGGAAGCTTTGATTGTTCATTTTCTTGGAGGAAGATCTAACCTTGATATCTTATTATCTATACCGAGTGAATCAGGGGAGTATTTGATTTCGTTCTTTTTACCTGTTTTACTTTTACATTCTTTACTTGAACATTGGGGATAATGTTCATCCTAAGTGTAAGGGGAGGGTAAAATGATGATACCTTATAGATAAACTTTCACTTGAGTTTGTTTGTTTGTGGTAGATGTGTAATAAAACTATGAGAAATACTTGTTAGTGTAATTTTAGCGCCAAATTTAAATTTTTTTACAACATTTAGGAGTGAAACTTTAGCCTTAGCAAGCGTCTCATGGATAGGAGTTGTATAATGTTAGGACCCTTGCTTCGAATATCTAACACAAGTTATATTGAGAATAGAAGAGATATGTAGAGAGAGAGAGAGATAGAGAGAAGAGAGAGGAAGGGAACTCTTGTGTGTGAAATGAATAACTTTGATATTACCAAGAGAACCAACCTCTAAATGAGGCCTTACATGGGTATTTATACTTGTAGTCTAGGGCTTCACACATCTTTGACCATATTACATAACTAGCCCTTAGACTTTATACAAGCATGAATAATACACATAAACTTATTAAACTGGCATATACTAACTATTACATGAATATATTTAACTAACTGTTTGACTCAATAATGATCGTCACTTTTAATGCTAACAATCTCCCCCTAAGGGACGATCATTAAGATCTCTCTTTGATTACATAAATGATCAACACTTCTAATGCTAACAATCTCCCCCTAAGGGTGATCATTGAGATCTCACTTTTGTGACCTTGATCTTTGATCTTTGAAGCTTGTTCTTTTTGAACTTTGAGTCTTGTTGTGTAATAGTTTTGCTAGTTCCTTTGTTCCAATCATGCTTTGTGATCTTTCTTGCCTTTGATCTTCAAATATGGATGTCTTTACGTCTTTTCCAACATGCTCATACTTTGTTTGACTTTGAATCCTTGTGAAGTTCTCTTTTCTTTGACTTTAATCTTTGTTTCTTTAGTTTGTAGATTCTTTGACTTTGACTTAGAAACGTTCTGAACTTTGCTTTGCTTTGATCTTTGAAGAGAGCTTTGCAGAGTATGAGCATGTGGATCTTTGAGTGATGATAACGGTCTTTCCCTAAGGAACATTCATCAGTACCTGCATAAAACAGTTAGCAATAAAGCATCCGGTACTTACAGGTTTGGAATTAGAGATCGTTAACAGCATAGTGTGAAAACTCTCTCTAACCCTTGCCAAGGCCGTTCCTGAACCAGATACCCCCGAGAGGGCTTACAAGATCCACTGAAGTACATCAATGATTCAGGTGAGTTGCTGGAGATCACCCCACAACTGTAGACCGTTTTGGGACACAGTAACCATCATGATAGATAAGACAAGATCCGTAGATCTCATAAAGACTCTTACAACTTGTGTCCTTTTTGGCGAACACAAGTGTATTCATAGGAAAGTGTATCCTAAGAGATCTTTTAATGTATCTCATGGCTCTAGACTCGATAAGTGCACATTTGGTTTTCCTATGCGGAGACTAGGGATGGGTCTCCTGCTTCAATATCAACCATCTCTAAGAGACAGATCGATAGATTACACCGGTTCCCTGTGAGAATGAAACAAGCTCTTTTAAGAGAACTTGAGTGGCTAGAAGGTTTAGTGCAGTGCGTCACTGGGTCCATGACGTCTTGTCTTCAATACCGGTGTCACCTTAGTAACAACCAGTAGCATATGAGTTGAACCCGGTGTCTGCCCTAAGGTTGAACATATGGAGGGCTATTTCTTTTCACCCTTTCATTTTCTTTTCTTTTTAATTCTTCAACCCCTTCTTTCTCCTTTCATTCTTTTCTCCTTTTTTCAAATCATACCTAAGGACTTCTAATTCTAGTCTATTGGAATTGTCCTTGGGTAGATCCCTCCGGCTCTGGCGGATCATAGGACGGTTTTTCCTAACCTTAGTCACCTTATAACTCCATGACTATCCTATAATTGCCATCAAACCATTTGTGAAAATCTCTCAAAGTGTTTATAATAATAAAACATACTTTGTTAACACTTTGAGAGTTTTGCATTTCATTTGAAGGACTCCCCCTTCACATGTGCTCATGTATTTTTAAGAAATTTGCACATGCGTGAGGAGTTTGCACTTTTTGAATTGATCCACTTTCAATGAACATGACCGATTCGAGACACGCTTACATCACTAGTTAGACTAGCTTGAAGTTATTACCCGGCCTGGTCAAGTCCACAGAAAGTTTTTCGAAACGGTACATTTCTACTAAGACAAATCCTTTTCGAGACACGCTTACGTGGCTAGTTAAAGAGTTCCATTGTCAGCTTTTAGGTGACAACTAGCTCTAGTAACTAACTTGATGTTATTACCCGTCGAGGATAAGTCTTTTCGATTACTAACTTTTGTTGTTTTGTCAATTCTTGGGTCATTTCTGAGTCGAGCTCTTTTGAGATTCAAGACGATCACATTTTAATCACGTCTTTAATGATGAATCTAATAAGAAGTGTTGATCATTTATGTAATCTAAGAGAGATCTCAATGATCGTCCCTTAGGGGGAGATTGTTAGCATTAAAAGTGACGATCATTATTGAGTCAAACAGTTAGTTTAATATATTCACGTAATAGTTAGTAAATGCTAGTTTATTAAGTTTATGTGTATTATTCATGCTTGTATAAAGTCTAAGGGCTAGTTATGTAATATGGTCAAAGATGTGTGAAGCCCTAGACTACAAGTATAAATACCCATGTAAGGCCTCATTTAGAGGTTGGTTCTCTTGGTAATATCAAAGTTATTCATTTCACACACAAGAGTTCCCTTCCTCTCTCTTCTCTCTATCTCTCTCTCTCTCTACATATCTCTTCTATTCTCAATATAACTTGTGTTAGATATTCGAAGCAAGGGTCCTAACAAGTGGTATCAAGAGCCTAACAATGATTTAGGAGGGTTGAGGGTTTGTTATTTTCGTGTTTTTAAGCTTTTTATCACGAATTTATTATCAAAAATTCTTACTTTTCTTGTTTTTTTTGGTTTTTAACACTTTTTTGATTACAAACTAGTGTTATAAACCTTCTCTAACAAGAAAGTTTCAATCTTTTTGAAAAATTCTTGCTTAAAAAACTCGATTTGGTTCTTGTACTTGTTTTCTAGATCACAAAAAAGTTTTATAAAAATCATCAAGTTTGGAACTTTCTTCAAGTTTTGGTGTTTTTAAGCCTAGAAGTACAAGAATCTTGGATTACAAACTTCATTTGGGTGTGTTTTTTGCGAAATCAAAATCTACCAAACTTTGTACTAGTTTTCGAAATCTCTATGTACTTGTTTTCGCAATCCTGGATGCTTTTCGAGAAAACATGAACCGGCTCCTTTCGTGATCATAGTTGGTTACTCGGTATTTTCTCTCTTGTATAAGAAAGAAAACACTTCGACTTGGGATACTTTTCTAAATTGTATAATTTAGATAAGTTTAAAAAAAATTTCGAGAACTTGGCATAATTATCGAAAACTTGGGAATTTTTTCGAGAAAAGTGGAATTCTTGTATCGTTTGATCAGTAACTCCGCTTTCGACTAACTCAACTCCTATTTCGTTGGAAAGATCCATTCATCTACACAAGCTATCCTATCAATTTCCAAAAAAAAAAATTTTATTTTGGTGTAAATAACGTCCAAAAAAAACTTGGGAGTTTTTTGGCGGGAAATTTTGAGTAAAATTTATTTTTCACACGTGACTTAACGTTCAATTTTTACGCGAGATTTAAATTTTGGTGTAACGTTGAAAATTTTGGCCCGAAATTCAAATTTTTAGGCCAAAATTCAAAAATTTCGGTAAATTTTGGCGCAAAAATTTTCAAAACTCAAATTTTTCTGGTAACCTTTGAATTGCCTTTCATTGTGATTTTCAAATTTTTGGAGAGTAAATTTTTTCAAATTATTTTGGAGGGAAATTTGAAATCACAAAAGATCCTAAGATCAACTTTATCACACATCATTAAACAATGGAAATGAAAGTGCAAATCCAAGAGAGAGATTTTAAGAAAAAGTTTACAGTGTTCAAGTCACAGGTTGAGAAGGTTATAAACAAATCAGGTTATGAGTCATGGTTCGAAAAAGCATTTGAATACTACGTCAGAGACCGATTTCATTATTTCAAAGAAAAACTAAATAAAAACCTGAATCAACTTGAAAAACTACTCAATCAAGAAGAACTTCAAACATGTGACTGCAGGGTTGCTCTTAAAGTGATCCAGACTCAATTTCAGAGTATCTTTAACCCTTGGATAATGGGACAGTCAGAGTTTATCGATGCATTTTACCAAAAATTTTGGGTAAGCTATACGACCTTCAGAACTCAATGCATAAATCAATTGGATGAACTCGAAAAGATACTTGATGCTGAGGAAGCTGTGTTTAATGAGATTGAGAAGCTGAAACGGGAAAACGAGCTCAAGGAAAGAGAGATGCAGTTAGAGGAAACTGAGATGATTGAAAAAGAGACAGAGAAAGATGCTCAAAATAAAGAGGAAATAGTCAATGAGGGTGATGCATCAGATGTCAGTTTGGTTTTCACAGGCAATGATTCATCTTCAGAACAGCAGGTTGAAAGCAGCAGTCCTAGCTATGATTTAGATGCTGATGGTACTCAAAGGAATGAAGCTGTTTGGGACACCGAAGATAATCATATCAGACCTTCATCAGACACAGAGATATTTACTAAGGTACTACATTCAAACAATAATGATGTTGTGTTTGATAATGTGTTTGCTCATAATCAGACACATCCTGAGCATTCTGAGTCTATTAGTGACACATATGTGGAGGAACAAAATGATAGCAATATCACTTTTGATACTCCAGATATGGATCCTAATAAAGGTGAGCCTGCCCAGGATGGATCTTCTTATGAACAAGATCGTGCCTTATTTGCTTCTTTAATCAATAATTTCAAACATGAACTTGAAAAGTGCAAAGAGGACAATCGTGAAGCTAAGCAAACGAATGTCTCATTGACAAAAGAGCTTGAGAGATTTAAAGAAATGGAAAAAGGTTTTCAAAATGTAACAAAAAGAAAAGCTGAACTTGAATTTGAAAATTCAAACCTTAAATCTCAAGCTCAAAAGTTTGAAATGTATGGAGAGTCTGTCAAACCACTTTTAAAAAGAAATGAAGAACTTGAAGTTGGTTATAGAGAAGTTGTTCTTCGTGAAAAACGTTCCATTCAAAATCTGGATACTCAAATGGTTGTTAACAACAGAAAGGTTCAAGCGCTTTTAAAAGAGAACAATGATTTAAAAAGTGAAAATTCAAAGCTTCAGAAAACCACATCAAATTTTGAGATTGTAAACACAAAACTTGAGAATGAAAACAAAGAGTTTGTGAAACGAACAAACGATCTTGAAAACAAACTTCGAAAATTGGGACAGACTTCTCAGACATTCAACATGCTGCCTACTAAAGATGAGGAGGTTGAGAAACAAACATCTGGAATTGGTTTTGAAAATAATGCTAATGTGGAAAAAGAAAAACCTTGTTTTTTAAACAAAGTGCAAAAGTTGACACCTATTTTGTACAACGCTGAAGATATGGGAAAAGAATTGTCAGATGATCTTTTGTTTGAATCTCAAGATATTCTAAAATCTGAAGAGGAAAAACGTTTGAAAGTAAAACAAACAAAAAACCCACTCTCGTATCACGGCTTTGTGTATGGTGGTCTACAAATGACAGATTTTCCAAAAGCACCTTTCAAAAGAAAAGACACAAATGTGAAAAGATTTTTCAAAGAAGCTCAACTTGCTACTTATGATGCTACGTTATGGCAAAATAAAGCAAGGAAACAATTTTGTAATCTTAAACATCACATTGAGCATACGTTAAAGGCCATTTGGTTTAAGCAAGTAGACATCGATCGCAGTATTTTCTCTTATCCTCTTTCATCAGATGAACGCCTTAAGATTGAAGTCAAAAAGATTTTGAAAAATGAGATTGAACCTCATGTGAAAAATCTCAACTTAAGTTTTGAGTACTTTGAAAAACATCTTGTCACTGAAATGAGAGAAGATTTAAAGTATGTTCATTCTCTTGAAGACGAATTTGATGAAAAATGCTTAATACTTGACATTCAAAAGGAATTTTTCACAAATCAAATAGAGTCGTTCAAGTCAGCATCTGTCAACCATGAGTATGAGAATGTGAATTTCGAACAAACATCTTCTTTGAAATCTGAAAATCTTTGTCTCAAAAAGAAAATCATCGAACTTTCAAAAGAAGCAGCTGATGTCAAAGAAGAATTGTCAAAAAGAACAGCTCAGTTTGAGAAACATCTTGCAAAACTCGAAGCACAAAGTATCTCTTTCCAACTTAAACTGCAAGAGAACAATGAGAAAAAGTTTTCGGAAAACTCTTCGACATCGGTGCTTAAAGGAAAAGAAAAGATTTTTGAAGAAAACTGTGATGATACGAAAATCAAGTTTGATCTTGATGAACTTGATACTAAAAATCTTGAATTGGAACATGCTGTGGCATCATTACAAAAAGAAAATGAGCATTTGAAACAGACTTACAAAAACTTGTTTGATTCAATCAAACGGTCAAAAGTTCAGAATCAAACTTCAAACAAATCTGACTCTCAGATCACACAAAATCATCTTTTTGAAAAAGAAAAATCTGTGCTTCAAAAGAAAATTGTTGAATTAGAAAAGATGATTTCTCAACAAACCAAGGATTTTGGTGATGCCAAAAATGATTTTTCAATTGAAACAGACAAATATGAAAAATATTTTGCACATCTTGAAAATCAAAATGCTTCTTTGCAAGAAAAACTGGCATCATCAGATAATCTTTCTCTTTAAAAAGAATACAATGATTTGAGAACGTCATACAATGCCTTAAAAGCAAAGTTTGATGTTCTTAACCGGTCAAAAGGAAAATCTCAAGTTTCAAACGAGTCTAAACCACAAGTAAGTGTTTCAGAAAAGGTTTACACGGGTGAATCTTCAAAACCATTTTCTAAAAGGGTTTCTCAATTTACCACCTATTCTTTGCAAAAAGGAAGGAAGTTTTCAAAGAGATCTAATTTTTCTGAAACATTTACTCCTCAAAAGGTTTCAAATGCAAGTGCTCATAAAGAAAAGAATCAAGGTTTTCAAACTCCATACTCTCGTTTTACTCCGGTAAAGCCAGTGTGGAAACCAAAGCAAAGCCGTTCAAAACATTTGACATATTCATACTCTGAAATGCTTCCGCTACAACAAAGGAATGGCTATGCTTGGAAAAATCCTTATTCTGGAAGGTTTCCATTCATCTCAAAAACGAATTTTTGAAATGAAACACCGAGTTTCAACAATGGATGGAAAACTTTTTCTTCAAGTTTTAAAACTCCAAGAGAGACACCGAGTTTCTCAAACAACTTTCAAAAGCAAAAGAGTTTTAAATCACCGTTGATTCCACGAGCTCTATTTCAAAATGAAACACCAGTTTTCAGTCCTCGTTGGAATTCAACTTCTTTGTCTCGGATTGACACAACTTACAAATGGATTTCAAAATATGGTAACCCAGTTGGCGCCGTGCTTAAATGGGTTCCAAAAGTTGTTGTCTAATCCAACAACATAATGGCTTTCGTATACTTCAGTACGAAACCCGGGCTTCAATAATGACTTCTTAGTACTTCAGCTAAGGACTCGTTCTTTAAAGAAAGGAAAGTGCTTAAATCTAAACAAAGGTTTAAATATTTTTTGAGCACTTATCCTAAAAACATTATGGCTTATGCACACATAACAGTGTATAATCCGTGATTTTCAAAGAAAGGACCCTGTTGTACATTTATGTGCGACAATCCTAAAAGATAGGAAGACTTCTCACAAAAAAGCTTATCAAAGTCTTCTTAATTTTTGAGCAAAATTTTGAAACATATTTCAAAAGGTTTTCAAAACTTTTCACGATGTTGCTCAAGATATTACTCCCTCAAATCCTTAAATCGCTTAATTTAATCAAAATGTTCTATTTTTGAGGGGGAGTAATAAAAAGAAGTTCCAAAAGATCATGCTTAAAGGAAATAAATACGGAATTTACATACATTCGTTTCTCCCATAAGCTATCCAAAAACAAAGGTTTTAATCAATTGGTATCAAAAATACCATGGATATGCTATTTTTGAGGGGGAGAAGACGTGATTAAAATGTGATCGTCTTGAATCTCAAAAGAGCTCGACTCAGAAATGACCCAAGAATTGACGAAACAACAAAAGTTAGTAATCGAAAAGACTTATCCTCGACGGGTAATAACATCAAGTTAGTTACTAGAGCTAGTTGTCACTTAAAAGCTGACAATGGAACTCTTTAACTAGCCAAGTAAGCGTGTCTCGAAAAGGATTTGTCTTAGTAGAAATGTACCGTTTCGAGAAACTTTCTGTGGATATGACCAGGCCGGGTAATAACTTCAAGCTAGTCTAACTAGTGATGTAAGCGTGTCTCGAATCGGTTGTGTTCATTGAAAATGGATCAATTCAAAAAGTGCAAACTCCTCACGCATGTGCCAATTTCTTAATAAATCCATGAGCACATGTGAAGGGGGAGTCCTTCAAAAGAAATGCAAAACTCTCGAAGTGTCAACAAAATGTGTTTTATTATCATAAACACTTTGAGAGATTTTCACAAAAGGTTTTATGGCATGTGATCAATGATAGGATAGTCATTGAGTTATAAGGTGACTAAGGTTAGGAAAAACCGTCCTATGATCCGCCAGAGCCGGAGGGATCTACCCAAGGACAATTCCAATAGATTAGAATTAAAAGTCCTTAGGTATGATTGAAAAAAGGAGAAAGTGAGAAAGGAGAAAGAAGGGGTTGAAGAATTAAAAAGAAAAGTTATGAAAAAAGGGTGAAAAGAAATAGCCCTCCAAATGTTCAACCTTAGGGCAGACACCGGGTTCAACTCATATGCTACTGGTTGTTACTAAGGTGACTCCGGTATTGAAGACAAAGACGTCATGGACCCAGTGACGCACTGCACTAAACCTTCTTAACCACTCAAGTTCTCTTAAAAGAGCTTGTTTCATTCTCACGGGGAACCGGCATAATCTATCGACCCGTCTCTTAGAGATGGTTGATATTGAAGCAGGAGACCTCTCCCTAATCTCCGCATAGGAAACCAAATGTGCACTTATCGAGTCTAGAGCCCCGAGATTCATCAAAAGATCTCATAGGAACACAAGATATTTCTACACTGGTTGTTCATCATTAAGGACGCCAGATGTAAACTTTAGAGTCTTACGCAGATCTTAGCAATCTGCCAGAACATTTATGAGACGATTCACTTTTGTGATTCTCAATGATTGAATGGAAACTCCTGCCAGGGTCAACATCAAGCAGCCCTGACAGCAGGTCACTTCGGTAATTCTTTATGGGTTACGCTTAGTGTTCGCGGTGGTTTCAAACGGTCTACAGTCGTGGAGTGATCCCCAGCGACTCACCCAGTCATTGAGCTACTAAGTAGGTCTCGTAAGCTCTCTCGAGAGTATCTGACATGGGAACGGCCTTGGTAAGGGTTAGAAGGAGTCTTCACACTATGCTGTTGACGATCTCTAATTCTTATCTGTAAGTACCGGATGTTTTATTGCTAACTGTTTATATGCAGGGACACTTCATCTCCATGGCGACAGATTCCACATGCTCATACATACATCTGGAAGTTAAAGAAAGCTCCCTCAAAGATCTATACAACACAAAGTTCAAAGAAATATTCTACGCCAAAAAGAAGAATCTATAAAGTATAAAGACTAAAGATCAAAGTGAAAGAAAGGGAACTACGTGCATATGAATATCAAAGTCCAAAGATGTATGAGCATGTTGGAATGGCAAACAACCACCATAGACGCAGAAGTGACGAAAGGCAGATAACTCCACATCACAAAGGAACAAAGAACGATGAAAAATCAGTTATCAAAGATCACAATGTATGAAGGAACAAAGACTAAAGGCTATTCTACAACGACACACAAAGTTAAAGACAAAGAACACGGAAGACCCACTCACGTGGAGCATCATTCGAATGACCACCCCTTAGGGGGAGATTGTTAGCATTAAAAATATGTATTATGAAGTGATGGTCATTCTTATATTGTAACTTTGTGTCGTGTGTTAAGATTAGTAATAGTTTAGTCATTGGGCCTTGGACTTGGCAAGCTAATATGTTATATGCTATGTTTCATAAGCCTTGTTATCTTATCATGTAACCAAGTCCAAGCCCAAGCCCATAGAAAGCCCATAGGGCATCTCATGTATCTTACTATTTAAACACCTCAAAGGCTCATTTGAGGTGTGTGTTTGTGTGTGTTTTAGTAATCAAAGCTCTCATCTTTTCCATCTCTCTTACATATACACGAAATACATATATATATACATCAAGTCACCATCTTTCCATCTTTCCTTCTTATTGTGCTTATATTGTGTGTGATAAAGTTGTGATATTTAAGGTCCTACAAGGAAAATAAGAATTGCATTTAGAAAAATTTTCAGAAAAATTTTTAGCACAAAACCGTACTATTCAAAAAAATTTTCCACCCAAATATGTGAGGTTCGCCTTTAGATTTGATAGGAAAAGCATTTACTATTAGTGCTTATGAGTGTACCGGTAGCATTTAGATTCTAGAACTTGCGTTAGTGATGCATCCCGAGACCGCTAGTGAGACTACATTCGTGTAGTAGCATTTACTACTTGATAAGAGGCATTAGGATCACCCTTGTGTTAAACCCGTATCATAATTACTTGACCACTTAAGTCATATTACTTGGCTAGTTAAGTCAACTAATTTTTCCCACACCCTTAGCGTTTTACTCATTTTTAGTACACGAAACCCCTAGTACACCCCTCCGAGCCTATCTTTTCATTTCTAACTTTAAGCATCTTACTTAAAGGAAGAATTTGTTACACCTCACTTAAATGTACACCCAAATCGCCTTAGCCTTCCGTGTATGCACTCATCTTTAGTGCATTATTGTTATTTGTTTAAACCCTAAGTTAATTATCTAATTGATTACATGGTTGCTAAGTCGATTCATATCCTTTTACATATTGTTTTGGGACGATTGGGACTCATGGGTAAAGTACTATTGTTATGGAGTAATGGGGAAGAACATCTATTATTACCCCCATATGTGCGTTAATCTTAAAAGTACTCCAAGTGTTTTGATTATCTTAATTCGAGTCATTAGATTAGTTTATTGTAAAGTATGTAAAAAATTCAAGTGTAAGGGGAATGTTCATTCCCATTGATGTATTATTTTGGATGGTAGGGTAAGAGTGTATGCAAAAAAAAAAAAAAAAAAAAAAAAAAAAAAAAATAGAAAAAGAAAAAGAGAAAAAACATACGGACTACCATCCCGTTTCATTCTATGTTTGTTTTATGTTTTTGTTATTTTCATTTATTAGCTTAGATCGAGTATAGTCTTGGCTTAGCAACGCCATATTGTACATGTAATTAACCAAGATTATTAACTAGCCACCACTAAAGACTGCCTATATCCAACAAAACCGTGTATTCCATATCCCTACACCTAATATTACAACCCTTTAAAAGACCTCTTTGATAGTTTATCCTAGGTGCTTACGCCATGTGGTAGAGGTTTGATCCTTTCCCAAGCCTATGGTAATCTATTTTGCTATGACAAGTAGTAAGAGATGTTTTCCATTTCCATATTGTGATATATACTTTATTACGCCCGAGAGATGTGAGTATCTAAACACTATTTGTGAGGTGCTAGTGTATGACCTCTGTGCTTGTCTTTGGTCTTTAGTGGAATGATTATTTGTTGTAATTACTTTTATATTAGTGTTAAATGACCCCTAACTTGTATTTTGATTAGAATAAAAGCGCATTTGCTTGAGGACAAGCAAATCTCAAGTGTAAGGGTATATGATGAGGCAAATAATGAACCGTTTTTAGGGGGTCATTTAAGCCCAGAATTGAATTTATTTGATCAAATATTGCCCTAAATCGTTCCTTTTGTGATTTTAGGTACTTTGGGAGTGAATTCTGGAAAAGGAAGCATTTTGGACGCTTTTGGAGCATAAAAGTGAAGAAAACGGCAAAGACTTAATTTTCCATGCTGGGAACAGTACCTGACGGCGTCAAGAAGGAAAATCTGATGGCGTCAGGAGCAAAATCCATGCTGACCCAGAGAAAACCTGAAGGTGTCAGAAGTAGGGCGTCAAGAGTTATTTTGGTGACTGCCTGAAGTTGGATTACACGTGACGGCGTCAGAAATTTACTCTTGACGCCGTCACCTCACAAAATCTATATATACTTTTCTATTTTTCATTCATTAAGGGAGGAACTTGTGCGGAGAATACTAGGGTCGAACCTAATAAACCCTAGGTCGTTTGTAACAGTATTTTCAAGGGTTTTTACCCCTTGAAACCTTTCATGTTCAATTAAGATAAGTCCTCTTTCAATTCATTCAATATGTCTATGTGTTATTTGAATATATCTTATGCTTGTCTTGATTATAACATGCTAGGCTAGATCTTTCATGTGTTTGCTTAGATGTAATGAAACCTAGATGTTGATTATAGGTTGATTTCTTTTTTATAGTTGTAATGGATGAATGATTTCAATTTTAGGCTTAAGAAAACTGGCAGATCTCCATTATGTAACTTGCTTGAACGTCTTAAGAAACATGAACCGATGTGTACTAGGTTTTCATGGTTGTATTTAATGCATGAGTGAATTCTAGTGATCCCATGTTAGGAGCTTCTTAGCCGGCTCGACATAGGAGTGAAGTAGGAGCTTATATGATTGGGGATGTAAGTACGCCACCCCATGAATGGTATTAAGGAATACAATCCGTCATCCACGCAACTGTAACAAGTAATTAACCTGTAAAAGATATCTAGGGAGTAGTGAAATCTAAGTAAACACAATTCTCCCATATATTGCTCACACCACTATCTTAATTTAGTTTATTTTCATTTTTAGTATTTTATTTTGATTACATCTTAGTCATTGGGTTAGTTGACTAACAACTAATTCCGCCCACTCCTCTAAAAACTGAGATTTTTATTTGCTTTCTAAAAACATAAAAAATACAAAAAGAATCATCCCTCATCTCTAGACCTAGTCTTTAGGCTTTCTAATCCTAGCGACACTATTCCTAAGTTGAACGATCAATCCCCCGGTACTTGTCACTATACTATACTACAACGATCAGGTACACTGCCTGGTGGGGGTTGTAAGCTTCTCAAGATCCCTCGAGAGGTAAAGCCTGGTGCAATTCCCATGCATGGGTACTCAGCTTGAGGAGGTCAGAGAGAGTATGACTGTGTTGCGCGATGATGTTTCTTTGATGCAAACAGAGATAGAGGCACTTGACTCTGTAGTCGACCAACTAAGCTCTCAGGTCCTGATTTACCGACTCATGATTGAGGATCTCCGTGCCAGAGATAGAGCCCGAGATCAGACAGTAGAGATCTTGATGGATATGGTTATGAGCCTTCAGCGACGTCTAGATGGTGCACCTAGAGGACCATAGATTAGAGATGTATTAGTATAGCTAAGAGTTCTCTTAGACTACCAATGTTGTATTAATAAGGAATCTTGTATCCATATGGTGTAACAAACTATTGAACAAGTTATTAATCTTGTTTTGTGTGGATGTACTATATTCATATCGATTTATGTTTCTCCATGGTTGCTTCTCATATTCCTATTGCATTTTTCTCTTATATACTGTCTCATGATGTTGTTGATGTATGCATGATAATTAGATCTTTTATATTCCTCATGTATGTTGTGATTTGATTCAGACATGTCGTGATGATATATAAAACCCACTGATGCGTGAGAATTGCACCAGGCTTTACCTCTCGAGGGATCTCGAGAAGCTTACAAACCCCACCAGGCAGTGTACCTGATCGTTGTAGTATAGTATAGTGACAAGTACCGGGGGATTGATCGTTCAACTCAGGAATAGTGTCGTTAGGATTGAAATTAATCTAACTAGGTCTAAAGGTGAAGGATGATTCTTTTTATGTTTTTATATTTTATGAAAAGCAGGTACAAATCTCGGGTATTGGAAGGAGGGGCGGAATTAGTTGCTAATCAACTAACCCAAAAGCTACTAATTAAACTAATGTGCAAGAAAACTAAACTAAGGTTCTACAAGGGATGTGAAGCATGTCTACCCATGATATGTTACTCCTTGCTAGCTATCTAATTCTACCTATTGAATTGTCACACCTTGTTTTAATTGACGGGTTGTATTCCTTAATACCACTCGTGAGGTGGCGTACGTACTTCCCCAACTCTATAAGCTCCTACTTCACTCCTATGTCGAGCCTGCAATAAGCTCCTAACATGGGATCATTAGAATTCGCTCATGCATTAAATACAACCATAATAACCTAGTACGCATTGGTTCATGTTTCTTAAGATGTTCAAGCATGTCACCATTGGAAGTCTGCCAGTTTTCTTAAGCCTAACATCGAATACAATCAACCAAACAAGAGACAATAGGAATCAAGAATTGTAAGCTAAATCAACTAGACCTATCGAAGTGTCACACCCTAATTGATGAAGATAGACACAAACATCAACAAGGAATTAATAAGATCTAATCAATTATATACAAGTTTCACATAAACATAAGTAGACACAAGGTGAATTAGAAAAACATCATCAAATAAGAGCAAGCAACAATGATATTGGAAAACAAGATTAAGATAGAATCAACAAACCAATACATGATATTTATGGAGTGATTGAAACCCTCTAAGTTGCTGGAAAAACACCTACCTAAACCCAGGAATCAACCTTAGGGTTTAGGGCATACAAAAAGTGAAGTTATGATGTTATATTTATAGGCAAGTTTTCTGTCGGCAAGGCTTGGCGGCGTCAGCTTTAACACATGACGGCGTCAGCCCGCCGTTTTCACCAAATCGAATATTTCTTCGTCCTCTTCGCGTGGGCTTTTGAATCACCTAAATCCGAGTTCGTATGCAAAATTTATGACCAAAACAATATCAGCTACTCCACGCGCAAGTTTTGACAAGTTAACACGTGACAGCCTACGTGACGCCTTCAGGAAATTTTCTAGGCCATCACTCTTTAATTTTACATATGACGGCCTTGGGTGACGCCGTCATCTCCAATGCACAAAACTTTCTGGACCGTCACGGACTTTATCCACTTCCACCTCTTGTATTACTCTTGACGCCGTCATGAAAAAGCTTGTGACGCCGTCAGGTACTGTTCCCAGCAAGGAAAATTAAGACTTTTCCGTTTTCTTCACTTTTATGCTCCAAAAACGTCCAAAATGCTTCCTTTTCCAGAATTCACTCCAAAAGTACCTAAAATCACAAAAGGAACGATTTAGGGCAATATTTGATCAAATAAATTTAATTCCGGGCTTAAATGACCCCCTAAAAACGGATCATTTTTCGCCTCATCATATACCCTTACACTTGAGATTTGCTTGTCCTCAAGCAAATGCACTTTTATTCTAATCAAAATACAAGTTAGGGGTCATTTAACACTAATATAAAAGTAATTACAACAAATAATCGTTCCACTAAAGACCAAAGACAAGCACGGAGGTGATATACTAGCACCTCACAAATAGTGTTTAGATACTCACATCTCTCGGGTGTAATAAAGTACATATCACAATATGGAAATGGAAAACATATCTCACTACCTGTCATAGCAAAATAGATTACTATAGGCTTGGGAAAAGGATCAAACCTCCACCACTTGCCGTAAGCACCTAGGATAAACTATCAAAGAGGTCTTTTAAAGGGTTATAACGTTAGGTGTAGGGATATGGAATACATGGTTTGGTTGGATAAAGGCAATCTTCACTGGTGGCGAGTTAATCATCTTGGTTAATTACATACAATATGGCGTTGCTAAACCAAGACTAGACTCGACTTAATTTTTTATTCTCTTTTCTCTTTTTCTATTTTTTTTTTTCTTTTTCTTAATTTTTTCGATTTTTTTTTTTTTTTTTTTTTTTTTTTTTTTTTTTTTTTTTTGCATACACTTTTACCCTACCATCCAAAATAATACATCATAGGGAATGCACATTCCCCTTACACTTGAATTTTTACATACTTTACAATAAACTAATCTAATGACTCGAATCAAGATAATCAAAACATTTGGAGTACTTTTAAGATTAACGCACATATGGGGGTAATAATATGATGTTCTTCCCCATTACTCTAGAATCTAAATGCTACCGGTACACTAATAAGCACTAATAGTGAATGATTTTCCTATCAAATCTAAAGGCGAACCTCACATATTTGGGTGAAAAATTTTTCTGAATGATACGGTTTCGTGCTGGTCATACGACTCCTATCCATGAGACGCTTGCTAAGGCTAAAGTTTCACTCCTAAATGTTGTAAAAAATTTTAAATTTGGCGCTAAAATTACACTAACAAGTATTTCTCATAGTTTTATTACACACCTACCATCAAACAAACAAACTCAAGTGCAATTGTATCCTATAAGGTATCATTATTTACCCTCCCCTTACACTTAGGATGAACATTGTCCCCAATGTTCAATTAAAGAATGTAAAAGTGAAATAGGTAAAAGAATGAAAACAAATACTCCCCTGATTCGTTCGGTGTGGATAGTGTGTCAACAAGGTTAGATCTTCCTCCAAGAAAATGAACGTAGAAAGCTTCCCTCCAGAAATATAAATCATCGTCTTGTCCAATATAACCTGTTAAGCCTGAGAAAACAATCACAAAAACCCAAAGCATCAATCCGAACAAAGAAAACTCACAACTAGATGTAATTCCAGACTTAGGAATAAAAACAAAACAATTAAAGATATAATGCTTGTGGAATGAATGTTTGCAGATTTCCTGGAGTTTATAAAACTAAAGAATCAACAAAAACTTTAAGACTCCGGTATAAACAAAACTCCCAAAATTTCCAGAATTTTACACATGACGCCGTCAAGAATTAATTCATGACGCCGTCAGAAGTGACTTTGCTATGACCAAGAAACACCTTCCGGAGGTCGAGGTTGATCGAAATATATGAAAACCATGGTTGTTTCTAGAGAGAGAAAGTAGAGAGAGAAAGGTGGAGAAACTATGTGTTTTATAAATAAGAAATAAAGTGAAGCTTACACACTTTTCCAACACCCCTCATGGAGAGTCATGAGAGGTATTTAGAGGCTCATTACCCTACATGTTTGCCTATTCTACATAAGTAGTCCTTGTAGTTTCTAATCTAGTCCAATTCACATGTGTGACGTTATCTTTATAAAAGAGTGAGGCTAACATTCTCCCTCCAAGATATCGTCACACGTGAATGGTTACAGTGAGACCTATAAATACATTAACAATGTAAAATAACACCAATAGTAAACTATGTTGACGTTGTTGAAGCGCAGAGTCTCTGTAGTCTAGATATTGAGGCAGACTTGAAGTTCTCAATTCCGACGATCTCGGCGTACTGACTGCAAAGGTCTTTGTAGCTCTGAACTTCAACTGTAATGGTCTAGTTAGGTTATTACTCCCTCCTAACTAGTGAGCCTTTATTCTTTTTCCTGCTCCCTCCTGAACCGACAACTCTCTTTTCATCTTGCAGCGGATAAAGTAGATTCAAAAGTGTAGGAACATGGTTGTCGTTCAGGGAGCATCATGACAATATAACTCACATAACATTGCACAGAAGGTTGGTAATATGCTCCGATGAACACATCATTAGTACTTCTTCGGTTTTAGTGTAAGCACAATTCCCTCGAACAACCAACATACTAGAGATGAAACACTACTTCTTCTGGCATGTTCTTCTCCCTCCTGATGGTTGCGATTTATCGATATCATCATACTATTTTGTGTACATGCCATAATTACCCGTACTTTACACTTCTGATGCAATATAGAGAGACCGTGTAAGCATAATTTGTGAGTATATGTCGCAAAAGTATGACTCCCTTTTTCTACAATCTCATCTCTTCTCTTCAACCTATAAGCGACCTCTTCAAATTCAAACCAGCTAGTAAATGACCGTTGACTAGAGAAACAACCCAATATAACCAATCTGAGAATGAAGTAAACATCCCTTAGATATGTGACTTAATCTTGTACGATGGTGTGACTAAGAACCTATACTGAGCACTACAACGTAAATCCTTTAAGCATAGGTAGATCCATATACTCGAACCCACAAACAGTATATGAGATCTCTGCCTCTTGAACTATCCACAACTTCGTGCGACACTGAGTACTACAATGTAACCCCTTAAAGTGATAGCTATAACCCGTGAGCACTACAATGTAACTCCTTACATCGGGTATAACTAGATAATCCAAGTCTTAATCACTATCTCTACCAGTGTTTGCCCAAACAAGTATCTTCGAAAGTCATGCATCCATCCACCCCTAGACTTTGAGATAAATAAGTACACATGCCCTTGAAATGAACTTTAAACCCAGAAAAGTGATAAAGAATTATCCCTATAATCACAAAATCCGATACTAGCCGTTGTCATTTGAATGTGATTCTTGATCAGGATCGTTTAAGCAAAACGTGGTGTGTTTTGGTGAAGCTTGAAATTCTATTTCGGGTGATTCATAGTGATTTCGTATTTTCCCTCCAAAAATAAAATTGGAAAATTTTCTCGGCCATAATATGGAAATCACTATGAAATGCAATTCTAAGGTTACCAGAAAAATTTGAGTTTTGAAAATTTTTACGCAAAATTTCACCGAAAAAATTTGAATTTTGGCCTAAAACTTTGAATTTCGGGTCAAAATTTTCAACGTTATACCAAACTTTGAATTTCGCGTAAAAATTGAACGTTTAGTCTCCTCTCAAAAATAAATTTTACTCAAATTTTCCCGCCAAAAAATAATAATTTTTTTTTTGGCTAACTCGATAATTGACCCTAACTCAGTAAAATATCCTAACTCGATAAGCCCCTAACTCGGTAACCTTCAAACTCGGTAACCTTTCAAACTCGATATCCAGAATATCTAACTCGGTAAGCTTGCAAACTCGATAACCTTGCAACTCGATAACCATTCCCTAACTCGGTAAATTTTTTTCCCAAACTCGATAAACTCCCGATGAACAGTACCCATATTCATCATCGCAACCATCAGGAGGGAGAAGAACATGCCAAAAGAAGTAGTGTTTCATCTCTAGTACGTTGGTTGATCGAGGGAATTGTGCTTACACTAGAACCGAAGAAGTATTAATGATGTGTATATCCGAGCATATTACCAACCTTCTGTGCAATACTATGTGAGTTATGCTATGATGCTCCCAGAACGACAACCATGGTGCAAACTCATTAGTATCTACCTTATCCGCTGCGAGATGAGAAGAGAGTTGTTAGTTCAGGAGGGAGCAGACGAAAAAGAATAAAGGCTCACTAGTTAGGAGGGATTAATAACCTAACTAGACCATTACAGTTGAAGTTCAGAGCTACAAAGACCTTTGCCGTCAGTGTCAAAGATCATACGTCGAGATCGTCGGAAGAGAGAACTTCAAGTCTGCCTCAGTATCTAGACTACAGAGACTCTGCGCTTCAACAACGTCAACATAGTTTATTATTGTTGTAATTTACATGTTTATGTGTTTATAGGTCTCATTGTATCCATTCATGTATGACGATATCTTGGAGGGAGATTGTTAGCCTTGCTATTTTATAAAAGATAACGTCACACATAAAGAAATGGACTAGATATCATACAAATAATACTTTAGGGACTATTATTGTAATATAGGCAAACATGTGATGTAATGAGCCTATAAATACCCCTCATGACTCTCCATGAGGGGTGTGGGAAAGTGTGTGTATTGTTTCATTTATTCCTTGTTAATATAAACCCTTTTCTCCACCTTTCTCTCTCTACTTTCTCTCTCTAGAACAATGATATATTTCCATCAACCGCGACCTCCGGAACGTGTTTCTTGGTTATAACAGACGTGCAGAAATCTTTACGTTAAGTTTCCAGAAAATTTCTGGAAAAACTTATGTCCTACTTCCTGGAAAATCCTGCAAAACATCATTATGACTCGATACAAGCATTTGACTCAAATAATTACTAATACACATGTTCATTTAATATTGTTGTGGTTCATGCTCAATTTCATTCTTATAAACAAATTTGGGTTTCCCTTAAACTTAGCTTTTGTAAAATACCTTTATATGTAATTAAAACGAAGTTAAAAACAAAATAAAGCATTTTCACAATTTACTTTGAAACATGAGCCACAATCAACAAAAATAAAACATGCATATGGAAACAAATAAAATCAAATAAACAAACAAACAATCAAATAAATAAATAAAGCTTGGGTTGCCTCCCAATAAGTGCTTGTTTTTATTCGAGTCACGAGCCTGACTCTACCCTTATTTAACGGAAATAGGGGAGGTTTTCCCTACACTTTGAATTAAGTGCGGGTGGAAGTAGCAATACACACCCTTAGGGTGGAAATATGCCACATGAGGTGAAGGGGGTGAGTGAATGGCTTCCTTCATCCTAAAACTACCCGGATAATATTGGTTGATGGGTGGGTCGGTTCCTCTTTTGTCTCCTAGAAATATATCTAAGGATGGAAAGGTGTGTAAAGATTGAGGTTCCGGTTCATCAACACTAGGAAATTCCCTAGAACTAGGAGTAAGGTTATCACTACAAGTATTCAAACCTATATCCTCAAGTGGTGCCTGGTCCAAGGGTTCTACCTCCATCGGAATTCTTAAAGTTTCTTCTACTTCTTCCGGGTAAGTCACGGGCGGTGTGTGTGCCTCAAATGATGGTAGGACTTGTGGGGTACTTAGTAGGCTTGAGTTTTCTACTATCTCTTCCATCACATCAATATCACCTATGTGTTCATCTTGTATTATGGTAGTGCCTAACCATGACATGCAACTAGGTGGCTCAACTCTAACCTCATGTGTGTCGTATGTTTTGGTGAAATCTATCCCGCTCATGCAACTAGGTAGTCCAACACTAACCATCTCATAATCTTGGTTTGATTCTAAGTCCATGCTCTTAGAAACTAGGTATTCTTGCTCATACAAATCTATCAATTCGTTATACTTATGGGTCATGGTTAGGAAGCTTTCCTCAAAATTCATCCAAAGGGTTAGACTAAAACGAATTGATCCAGTTAATGATCGTCTAATAGAAACATCACATGCATAGAATTCATTACACCCATCTAACTTTACCCCCAACTTCATTTGGATATCACAAAGATCACGCAAAAATTCATAAGAATGATAAGAAACAAATCTATTTTTGATATATAATTGTTCCTCTATTGTCAATGATCTAAATGGAATTTCATCTGCCATACTGACAAATGAATCTGGTTTTACAAACAAAGGGCACAAAGAACAAGATAGACTACAAGAAAGCTAATAAAAAGAAAATAAAAATCTCACTAAAAAGGAATCTAATGAGTAGACCTAATCAAAATAAATTCCAACCTAAGCAATAACTATTCCCCGGGCTGCGGCGCCAAAAACTTGATGCGTGGGAATTGCACCAGGCTTTACCTCTCGAGGGATCTCGAGAAGCTTACAACCCCCACCAGGCAGTGTACCTGATCGTTGTAGTATAGTATAGTGACAAGTACCGGGGGATTGATCGTTCAACTCAGGAATAGTGTCGTTAGGATTGAAATTAATCTAAATAGGTCTAAAGGTGATGGATGATTCTTTTTATGTTTTTATATTTTATGAAAAGCAGGTAAAAATCTCGGGTATCGGAAGGAGGGGCGGAATTAGTTGCTAATCAACTAACCCAAAAGCTACTAATTAAACTAATGTGCAAGAAAACTAAACTATGGTTCTACAAGGGATATGAAGCATGTCTACCCATGATATGTTACTCCTTGCTAGCTATCAAATTCTACCTATTGAATTGTCACACCTTGTTTTAATTGACGGGTTGTATTCCTTAATACCATTCGTGGGGTGGCGTACGTACTTCCCTAACTCTATAAGCTCCTATTTCACTCCTATGTCGAGCCTGCAAGAAGCTCCTAACATGGCATCATTAGAATTCGCTCATGCATTAAATACAATCATAATAACCTAGTACGCATTGGTTCATGTTTCTTAAGACGTTCAAGCATGTCATCATTGGAAGTCTGCCAGTTTTCTTAAGCCTAACATCGAATACAATCAACCAAACAAGAGACAATAGGAATCAAGAATTATAAGCTAAATCAACTAGACCTATCGAAGTGTCACACCCTAATTGATGAAGATAGACACAAAAATCAACAAGGAATCAATAACATCTAATCAATTATATACAAGTTTCACATAAACATAAGTAGACACAAGGTGAATTAGCAAAACATCATCAAAGAAGAGCAAGCAACAATGATAATGGAAAACAAGATTAAGATAGAATCAACAAACCAATACATGATGTTTATGGAGTGATTGAAACCCTCTAAGTTTCTGGAAAAACACCTACCTAAACCCAAGAATCGACCTTAGGGTTTAGGGCTTACAAAAAGTGAAGTTATGATGTTATATTTATAGGCAAGTTTCCTGTCGGCAAGGCTTGATGGCATCATCTTTAACACATGACGGAGTCAGCCAGCCGTTTTCACCAAATTGAAGATTTCTTCGTCCTCTTCTCGTGGGCTTTTGAATGACCTAAATCCGAGTTCGTATGCAAAAGTTATGACCAAAACAATATCAGCTACTCCGCGCGCCAGTTTTGACAAGTTAACACGTGACGGTCTACGTGACGCCTTCAGGAAATTTTCTAGGCCATCACTCTTTAATTTTACACATGACGGCCTTGGGTGACACCGTCATCTCCAATGCACAAAACTTTCTGGACCGTCACGAACTTTATCCACTTCCACCTCTTGTATTACTCTTGACGCCGTCATGAAGAAGCTTGTGACGCCGTCAGGTACTGTTCCCAGCAAGGAAAATTAAGACTTTGCCGTTTTCTTCACTTTTATGCTCCAAAAACGTCCAAAATGCTTCATTTTCCAGAATTCACTCTAAAAGTACCTAAAATCACAAAAGGAACGATTTAGGGCAATATTTGATCAAATAAATTCAATTCTGGGCTTAAATGACCCCCTAAAAACGGATCATTTTTCGCCTCATCATATACCCTTACACTTGAGATTTTCTTGTCCTCAAGCAAATGCGCTTTTATTCTAATCAAAATACAAGTTAGGGGTCATTTAACACTAATATAAAAGTAATTACAACAAATAATCGTTCCACTAAAGACTAAAGACAAGCACGGAGGTCAAACACTAGCACCTCACAAATAGTGTTTAGATACTCACATCTCTCGGGTGTAATAAAGTACATATCACAATATGGAAATGGAAAATATCTCTCACTACCTGTCATAGCAAAATAGATTACCATAGGCTTGGGAAAGGATCAAACCTCCACCACTTGGCGTAAGCACCTAAGATAAACTATCAAAGAGGTCTTTTAAAGGGTTATAACGTTAGGTGTAGGGATATGGAATACACGGTTTTGTTGGATAAAGACAATCTTTACTGGTGGCGAGTTAATCATCTTGGTTAATTACATGTACAATATGGCGTTGCTAAGCCAAGACTAGACTCGACTTAAGCTAATAAATGAAAAATAACAAAAACATAAAACAATCATAGAATGAAACGGGATGGTAGTCCGTATGTTTTTTTTTTCTCTTTTCTCTTTTTCTATTATTTTCTTTCTTTTTCTTAATTTTTTCGATTTTTTTTTCTTTTTTTCTTTTTTTTTTGCATACACTTTTACCCTACCATCCAAAATAATACATCATAAGGAATGCACATTTCCCTTACACTTGAATTTTTACATACTTTACAATAAACTAATCTAATTTTTACATAATTTTTACATACTTTACACTTGAATTTTTACATACTTTACATACTTACAAAGACTTCATGAGTTGCCAGCCTACCTTCTACAAAGGAACTGAAGGTGTGACTGAACTGGCCTACTGGTTTGAGTGAATTGAGACTGTCTTTCAAAGGAGCGGTTGTACTGACGACACGAAAGTCACCTTCGCCACAGGAACACTCATGCAAGACGCCTTATCCTGGTGGAATGCCACAGTCCAGACTATGGGAACCACGTCAGCGTATAAGCTCGCATGAGCGGAATTGAAGGCCAAAATACTGAAGAAATATAGCCCCTGTTCTGAACTGAGGAAATTGGAAGATGAATTCCACCAGCTGAAAGTCAAGGGTGTTGATCTCAAAACCTATAATCGTCGATTCCAAAAACTCATGGTATTATGTCCTACGGTTGTAACCGACCTCGAGAAGACTCTTGAAAAGTACGTTGAAGGACTTCCTCGGAGTATTGAGGGTGATCAAAACCCACCTCTCTAGAAGCTGCAATCGAACTTGCACAGAAACTCCTTGACCGAGAGGTCAAGTGTAGCAACGAACTCAAGAGGAAACTCGATGACAAGAGGACTACTCATTCCAACTCCAACCCTAACTCCAACAACAACCCTAACAAAAAAAATGGTAACCCATACTACCACAACCGAAACAACTGCCACAACTGGCAAAAACAAAAACAAGAAGCTGTGAAAGCTTACACTGCTACGGATAACAAAGAATACCAAGGCCTAAAACCTCAGTGTATTAGATATAAACTACACCACAATGGACCATGCACCACTAAGTTCATGAGATGCTAGAAAATAGGACACCAAGCCAAGGATTGCAGGAGTCCAGCTACTGGAAGCAATCTTCAAACCATTGCCCCACAATCTGTTACACTTATGGAGAAATAGGACATTTCGGGAACCGCTGCCCAAAAGGAAATGGCCAGCAGAACGTTCCTCGAGGAAGAGCTTACGTGATCAAAGAAGAAGATGCTCTGTCAAACCCCGACGTTGTTACGGGTACGTTCTTAATAAACCAACATAGTGCTAGGATTTTATTCGATTCCGGAGCATATAGGAGTTTTGTGTCCTCTAGATTAGCCCCCTTACTTAACGTAGAGCCCTCTAAGCTAAACACCACCTTTGAAGTTGAAATGGCCAACGAAAACCTAATAAACACCGACGTCGTCCTGCGAGATTGCACTATAAGCTTACAAGACAAACCTTTCCCCATCGACCTTATGCCTATCCCCCTCGGTAGCTTCGACGCCATCATTGGTATGGATTGGTTGTCCAGACATCATGCGAGGATTCTCTGTGACGATAAAACCATCCATATCCCTCTCCATGACGAAACCCTCATCGTTCACGGCGACCTGAATAAGACTCGATACGGAATCATCTCGTATGTCCGAGTAGTCAAGTACATGAACGAAGGATGTCAAGCATTCATGGTTCATGTAACGGAAGACAAGTCGAAAGAGAGACGACTTGAAGACGTTCCAGTCGTCAATGAATTTCCCGAAGTATTCCCCGAAGACTTGCCCGGTCTTCCACCTGAGCGTGAGGTGGAATTCCAAATCGAACTTGTGTCTAGAGCGGCACCAGTTGCAAAAGCACCCTACAGACTAGCGCCGTCTGAACTAAAGGAACAATCTGAGCAACTGAAAGAATTGTCAGATAAAGGTTTTATATGACCAAGTTCATCACCTTGGGGAGCTCTAGTCTTATTCGTTAAGAAGAAAGATGGATCGTTCATAATGTGTATCAATTACCGGGAATTGAACAAACTCACGGTAAAGAATCGATATCCATTACCCAGGATCGACGACTTGTTTGATCAGTTGCAAGGATCGAGTGTATACTCAAAGATCGACCTACGTTCAGATTACCACCAACTTAAAGTCTGGGAAGAGGATACTCCTAAAACCTCCTTCAGAATCCGTTACGGACACTTCGAGTTCCAAGTAATGCCATTTGTTTTAACCAATGCACCTGCTGTGTTCATGGATCTCATGAACTGAGTATGCAAACCTTACTTGGACAAATTCGTAATTGTGTTCATCGACGACATCCTAATCTACTCCCGCAATGAGAACAAACATGCAATCCATCTGAGGAGAATCATGGAATTACTCAGGAGAGAGCGAGTGTATGCCAAATTCTCGAAATGCGATTTCTGGATCCACACTGTACAATTTCTTGGTCATATTGTCAATAGTCAAGTTATTCATGTAGACCCCACCAAGATCGAAGCCGTGAAAGATTGGGCATCTCCAACTATCCCTACCGAGATTCGCCAATTCTTGGGTCTTGCCGGCTACTACAGGAGATTCATTGAAGGATTTTCAAAAATCTCGAAGCCCTTGACCGAACTGACTCAGAAGAACAAGAAATTTGTTTGGGAAGAAAAGAACGACTCAGCCTTCTGTCTCCTGAAGCGAAAGCTTTGTGAAGCACCAATACTGGCATTACCCCGAAGGAAGTGAGGACTTCGTGGTATACTATGATGCTTCGTATCATGGTTTAGGAGCCGTATTGATGCAGCGAAACAAAGTGATAGCTTACGCCTCACGACAACTTAAGAAACACGAGGAGAACTATACAACCCACGACCTAGAATTAGGAGCCGTAGTATTCGCCCTTAAGTTATGGAGACACTACCTGTATGACACATAATGCACCGTTTACACCGACCACAAAAGCCTCCAACACATCTTAGACTAGAAGGAACTAAACATGAGACAACGTAGATGGTTTGAATTACTTAGTGACTACGACTGTGAAATCCATTATCACCCCGGTAAAGCCAACGTAGTGGCAGATGCCTTAAGTCGGAAGGAACGACTTAAACCTATTAGGGTTATATAATTAGGAATAACCATCTCTTCACCTCTTCCTTCCCAAATACTCAACGCACAAACCGAAGCCCTTAAGGAAACCAACCGACCTAAGGAAAAGATTTATGGCATGCCTGAAAACCGCAACGTTTTGTGAAACGAGCTGATGGAATGCTCTGTTTCAAAGAGAGAAGTTGGATTCCTATCTATGGATGTATAAGAGACCTCATCATGCATGAATCTCACAAGTCAAAATACTTCATCCACCCAGGTTCTGACAAAATGTACTATGACCTAAAGAAACTTTACTGGTGGCCAAACATGAAAGCCGACATTGCTGAGTTTGTCAGGAAATGTTTGACTTGTTCACGAGTAAAGGTAGAATACCAAAAACCTTCAGGATTACTAACCCATCCCGAGATACCCGAATGGAAATGGGAACGTATTACCATGGACTTCATCACCAAACTACCCAAAACCTGAACCGGTTTAGACACCGTCTGGGTCATTGTAGATCGTCTAACCAAATCCGCTCACTTCCTACCGATCAAATAAACTGACGAGATGAGTACGCTCGCGGAGTTATACCTCAAACAAATAGTGTTATGACATGGAGTGCCTATTTCAATCATCTCCGACCGAGATAGCCGTTTCACCTGTCATTTTTGGAAGACTTTGCAAAAAGCCTTGGGAACCAAATTAGATATGAGCACGGCTTATCACCCTCAAACCGATGGACAGGGTGAGAGAACCATCCAAACCCTAGAAGACATGCTACGGTCATGCTCTATCGACTTCGGAAAAGGTTGGGATAGATACCTACCTTTGGCCGAGTTTTCCTACAAAAACAGCTTCCATGCCAGTATTAAGGCATCATCCTTTGAAGCACTTTACGGTCAAAAGTGCAGATCACCTATCTGTTGGGCCGAAGTTGGACACAACTTACCGGGCCCGATCTCGTTCATGAGACAACGGAAAAGATAGTAAAGATCAAACAACGTCTGCAAGCTGCCAGAGACAGGCAGAAGAGTTATGCTGACATAAGACGAAAACCCATGGAATTCCAAATAAGAGACAAGGTCATGTTAAAGGTATCTCCTTGGAAAGGAATGATACATTTCGGAAAACGTGGAAAACGAAACCCTAGGTATGTTGGTCCCTTTAGGATCCTAGAATGGATAGGACCAGTTGCTTACAAACTAGAACTACCCATAGAACTTAACCAAGTGCACGACACCTTCCATGTATTGAACCTAAAGAAATGCTTGTCTGATGAATCTCTTGTTATCCCTTGGAAAGAGATTTAGATCGACGACAATCTTGTCTTTACGGAAGAATCCGTGGAGATAATGGATAGGGAGGTCAAACAACTGAAACACCATCGCATCCCCATTGTTAAAGTTCGCTAGGACTCGAAGCGAGGACCGGAGTATACATGGGAATGCGAAAACCAAATCCGCGACAAATACCTGCACCTCTTCTCCTAGGCATCACCGACGACCGTGTCAGCTTGAATTCCGGGACATAATTCACTGTAAGGGGTATGTACTGTAACCTCCCGTAATTTTCCCTCATAAATAGTAAATGCAAACTCATGATTTACGAATCATTACGATAAATAAAAACCATTTTTACCGATAACAAAAATTTTTGTTTGTTAGTCGAGATACATTTTTATAATCACAACGTCGTTTGTGATCACCGTTTACCTTGGAACGCGCTTACACATGAACCTAGATAGTCTAAGTATCGTGAAATAATTTTTATAACTAACATTTATTAAGTAACATAATATCTATATATTTATATATATACATATAGTCCGATAATTAACCAAATTCGTTCTAATAAATTCCCGAGCTCACAAAAATTTCCACGACCACTACTTAACTACTCCTAACTTTGACACGACTTTCGAGACAAATCTATTGGGCTTGTAAATCTCATTGGGCCTCGGCCCAATGCTGTTTCACACAGCATAGCCAAACGGACCCTTTGATTTGTTTTCTTTTTCTTCCTTGGGCCTAGTCCACGCCACAAGCCCAAAACCAAAATCCAAGCCCAAAATCCTATTTAATTATTTCGAAACCTGCCTCACAACCTTGTTACTTTGCTTCGTTTACTCCTAATTTTCACAAACGACACTTAGATAATTTTAATCCCTCGTTAATACTCCTAACCAAGTTTCGAACGTGAAAAACCATTTTCTGTATCGTATACATTTTACGCATGAAAACCAACCAAAGCTCAGTGTGACACCCCAAAAATTTACAGCGCAGCGGAATACCAATTCGGGTGTCACTTCATAGTTCATACACACAAGTTATATAAAACGACCTCAAAAGAGACGTTTAATAAAATGTCACATTCGATTTGATAAATCAGAGTACAAAGGTCCAAACAATTTCTATTTAAAACTTAAGTTACAAGAGTTAAAACATGACACAGATGTATATTTTAAAGATAAAAAAAATCGAATGTGTAGAAAACAAGTCCTTCCATATTTGATATCCACGCGACTTCGATTGCTCCCAATGCTCAGCTAGCCAAATAATACCTGAGAAAATATATGCTAAAAAGTCAACAATAATGTTGAGTGAATTCATAGAGTTTAATAAGTAAAGAGTGAATACAAGATAATTCAGTTTAAAAGAAGTTGGGCTACGCCCGTAATTAAGTTGACATGTAACAAATACAAGTCGGGAAATAAGATTTATAGCATTAAGCTCATGAAACCGAACCTTGGCCAAGTTTAAATGCCCATCACAAGGTATTCAATTGCCATTTACCTCAATTCTCAATATTATATGTTCGTTTGGTAATAAAGGCTCCAAGTGAGCGCTACACACCCGAACAGGCCTGCCTGGCCAAATATGCATATCTATAATATTAGCGTTTACTCACGTAATTAACGGTTCATGAAATTAGGGACTTGATGGCAAAGGTACTCAATGTCTATAATTATGTAATCGTGAAACTACTTGTATTCCGTTTGTAAAACTAGCATGTATTTCCCTCGCGAGATTTATAAAACGTTTAAATAAGTAAAAGCGAGGCTATAAACTCACCTTAAGAGCAACGAGATCAGAATTAGAATGGATCTTCGGACGAGTGCGAAGCGTCTAAGCACAACCTAAAAAACGTGACGCTACTTAGAATGATAAAGAAGAGCGATATGAAAAAATAATTCAAATGATCACGAGATATGTTTCCGAGATAAGCATGCCATTGCACTAAGACTTAATCCAAGGTATTTTTATTCTCCAAATTGGTATACAACCTGCACTTATACCTAAATAAGCGTTTAATAGGTATTGCTTAACCATTTTTAACTTTTACTAAGTGATCACACTTTTATTTTTCAAGAATAGACACAAAACCATGTTGCTGAAATTTTAGTCAACTTCACACCATCGTATCTCTTAACCTATAAAAGATACAAGGATGGGGCTTTCACCCCTGGAAATATACGTAAGTCTAGTTTCCAAAACATTAGGCCATTCAATCAAATCATTTACCGATCAACGGGAAATGAGTTGTTACTAACTATAACTCCAACAAGAAAGTTCGCTAAAATTCTAACGCTTACGGTTTTGGTCATAAATAATATTCTATGATAGCTATCAAGTTGAAACCAATTGGATGTGAAAGCTTATAATATCTAGTGTTGAACCATGCTTTAAAACTAAGCTTAATGTATAAAAATCTGGAGCAAAAACATGTTTTCCAACAGCAGCTCCAGAATTGACATGTTTCCATAAAACGACAATATCTCACTCATCCGGAGGAGATATCACCCTATCCAATTTGACACATATACCTTAAACTTATTTCCATAATCCCAGCAAATAATATAGACCTTCTTAGGCCAAAAGTTTTCTGCAATTAACCCATATATGCTGCTGGTCTGCAGCAGTCCCAACTTTTCCTACGAAACACTAATTTTAACATATTTCCCAAACCGTGATAGCTATTAAAGTGATTCCACTTGGAGATGTTAGCCTAAGATTTCTACTACAGGTCTCAACTTTTATTCCAACACATTTAGTGCAAAAACCTGGAGTTAAACTCCTTTTTACAACAGTAGTTCAGAACTGATCAATTTTAGCAAAACGGCCATAACTCATTCATTCGGAGGAGTTGATAAACCCTCCAATTCGCCACATGAAGCTAAGACATATATATATATATCTAAAAATATAATTTCCCAGCAGGCCATAAGCCAAAAATAATGCACACCAATTTTTTTTATCTGCTGGTCTAAAACAGTCCCTATAATCAACCTCAAAATCCATCCAAACATCAATTCTAACACTATCCAATACCATGCAATGCCATCTAAACCTCTTATAACATATCTCATACACAAAAAATCATCAAAATCAGAAAACCCATAATTAATTAAATAACAAAAACCATTTGCATGTGACAAAAATCAAAGAGGATGATGGGATATGCTTACTAGGAGTGAAAATCAATGAAACCTTCTAGGGTTTGGATAGAAACGACTTAAGAGGTACCACCACAAGCTTGGACCTTCTCTTCTACTTTTCAAATAGAGGTTGAGGGCTGTGGAGATGGCTCTGAAATGATATTGAGTAAGACTTCAAGAGAACTTCAATAAAACACTAAGAAACTTCAATAAAACCTCCTAATCTTCGATTCAAATCACCATCTTTTGTAAGCACCTTCAAGTGGATGTTGCGGTGAATATTTTGATGATGAAAAATCACAGAGATAAGGGTGTTATGGTGGTGATTCGTGGCAGCAAGGACAAGGGAGGAGAGGAGATGGATGATTTTTGCTAGATTTGCATGTAAGAGAGAGAGAATTATGTATTTTCTCGAAAATGAAAACAAAATAAAGTGTTGGAGTGGGTCTTAATAAGGGAGGACGGCCATGGGGTTGGTATGGGAAGGTTATATTCATTTTATTTTCAAAAATCTTTTATATAATGTATATATAAGTGTTGGAGTGAATTATATAAGGTAATAAGTAGTATTTAGGGGTTTTAAGTGGTAAATACAAGGCTTGAAAAACAAAGATAACGATCAAATTTTATGAACATTAGATTAATATTTGGTGTATTAGTGTGTTCGTGGAGTATAAATCAAGCGTACAGTCTTAAAAACGCGAATTACGCAGGACCGGGCAACCTGAAAATATGAATTTTAGAAAAGTGTTATAAAAATATTTTAAAATTGTTATGAAGTGTTAAAATGGCTAATTTTAATATTTCATGAGAGCCTTGGGTTTATCGGAGTGTTTAAACGTCATTAAAAATGAAACCGTTTGGTGACACGGGTTCTTGATAAAAGTGACGTAAGCTATAAAAATGACAAGACAAGTATAAAACTCTTTTGTAAACATGAAATAGTTCAAAATTTCATAAAATTTGTAAATTATCATAGTCTATGGTTGGTTCACTTTGTTAAAACCTTAAAACGTAAATTTAAATCGGGTAAAACGTAAAGGTGCAAGGTTTACATAAAAATGGAATAATTGAAAATTGATTTTTAAAATAGGATTGTAAGAAAACAATGATGCATAAAAAGTGTAGAATGGACGTAGTCTAGTCGCGGTTGAATGAATTGAACGTACACTGATAACTTCCGACGAAGTTAATTAGTTAAAATAGAATAGTTGAATAATAAACTATTAAAATAAATGACATGAATTTTTAGAAATGTCATAGCACGTACCCCTTTAGAGAGCGCCGTCCCGGAGCTCAACTCGCTTTATCTCTAGACGGTTCATTCGAGAAAGGATAAGGATACTCGTAAGGAATGAAGTCTAGAATAACTAACGACGCGGTTCGATTCTTGTCATCTATGGGGAATTTTAAACTATTCTTTGTTGATAAAAATGGTGTTTATAATAGAGATAAAATAGGTTCCAGAATCATTTTTGGTTGTTTTAAAGATTTTTGGGATGGATGCATTTATAAAAACCATGTTGAAATTCGGGTTTATGGTTGTGATTGTAGAAGGTCAATTTTCAAATCTTTAGGAATCATTAGTTGAAACGAAGTTTAAAGCAGTCATATCCTTAAAACATGATTAAAATACGATGTATAAAACATGTAGTTTGAAAGATAGGGCATGGTGTCATTATAAATATTAGTTATGGTTTTTACAAAAGAGGGTGGTTAGAACCGACTCTTTAACTTAAGAAGGTTATTTCGGTAATTTAAACACTTGTGAAATATTTGTAAAACTTTCATAAAGACGCATAAAAATTTTAGAGAAACCCATGGAGGTGCTTAATGCATTTGGTGCTCGGGATTTTGACAAATATCAAGATATCAACAAAGATAGAACAAGTGATAGAAATCACCTAATGTGTAAGCAATAGTATGAGGGAACGAATAGAATGTCATGAGGGTCCTTAAAGGAAAGGTAGAATAAAAGTGTTGGCGATAAGACAATGGGAGATCGTGGAAGCGAATAATAGTACATTACTATTAGCTTATCAAGTTCGCGGGGGTTGATACAAAATCAGAAAAATCCACATAACAAATTATGAGTCAAGAGGAGTTCATAGCCCATAGAATGGTTCGTACACATGTTATGGTGGATACACATAAGCCCACTCATTCATAACTTGTCACTTACATAAAGAGGCGTCCCAATCCATGTACGTGAAGATTTATGGATTTATGGTTCAGTGGTTTATAATTTCCTTATTCAAATGAGGAAGCGTCCCAATTCATTTCAATAAGATGATTATAAATCATCCTACTTAAGTATGTCCGTCACAAAACAAAATACACAACAAGATCAAATACTACAATAAATAAAAGGATGTCTAATTAACGACATGATTCATGACAATCATAAGAAGAAGTAACGAGAATAATAATATGACATTAGTCAATCGCATTCCCAAGGTAAGTGCCAAAGGATGGCACGATCTGAGATGACAAGTTGAGGTCGTACTCCCATTAATTGAAAGATTTCAAAAGAATGGATAACGAAAACAACATACGTGATTCAAAGGCATAAGAAGAATGTTCACACTCAGAGTTAGAAAAATAAAATAACTAGTGAAATTGACAAAGTACACCGAATGTCAATATCATCAAAAAGAAATAAAGTAAAGTAGCGAAAATGTTTCAGAGATCACCGCATCGTTTATAAAAGGTTAAAGTAAACGAACTCATTAATACAAATCATAATAATACACACATGTGTAAGAATTTGAGAAGAGAGTAATACATATATGTACGGGTATCCTTATACAATACTAGTATCGGCGTTCGAGGGAGAAAATAAGAAAACAGAAAGTACGCGATAATCGGAGTGCTCACCGTATAAATAACCGACCGATATAAAGTAAATAGTATGACATCATAAGATAGGCATGAGAGAGCGAAATCATGAATAGGGGATATATTCATTAGTCATATAATAGAAGTATGGATGCAAAATAGAGCATATAAATTACCTGGGAGAAAGCCTGCGCGGATATCGAATAATTGTGAAAGACTTAAAAAAAATTCGAAAATCAGTTATATTTTAGGTTTTGAAAAAGACCTATTTCTCTATAACTAATGCTCTGATGCCATTCTATGACACCCCCAAAATTTACAACGCAGCAGAATACCTATTTGGGTGTCACTTCATAGTTCATACACACAGGTTACATAAAACGACCTCAAAAGAGACGTTTAATAAAATGTCACATTCGATTTGATAAATCAGAGTACAAAGGTCCCAACAATTTCTATTTAAAATTTAAGTTACAAGAGTTAAAACATGACACAGATGTATATTTTAAAGATAAAAAAATCGAATATGTAGAAAACAAGTCCTTCCATATTTGATATCCACGCAACTCCGATTGCTCCCAATGCTCAGCTAGCCAAATAATACCTGAGAAAATACATGCTAAAAAGTCAACAATAATGTTGTGTGAATTCATAGAGTTTAATAAGTAAAGAGTGAATACAAGATAATTTAGTTTAAAAGAAGTTGGGCTACGCCCGTAATTAAGTTGACATGTAACAAATACAAGTCGGGAAATAAGATTTATAGCATTAAGCTCATGAAACTGAACCTTGGCCAAGTTTAAATGCCCCTCATAAGGTATTCAATTGCCATTTACCTCAATTCTCAATATTATATGTTCGTTTGGTAATAAAGGCTCCAAGTGAGCGCTACTCACCCGAACAGGCCTGCCTGGCCAAATATGCATATCTATAATATTAGCGTTTACTCACGTAATTAACGGTTCATGAAATTAGGGACTTGATGGCAAAGGTACTCAATGTCTATAATTATGTAATCGTGAAACTACTTGTATTCCGTTTGTAAAACTAGCATGTATCTCCCTCGCGAGATTTATAAAATGTTTAAATAAGTAAAAGCGAGGCTACGAACTCACCTTAAGAGCAACGAGATCAGAAGTAGAATGGATCTTCAGATGAGTGCGAAGTGTCTAAGCACAACTTAAAAGACATGACGCTACTTAGAATGATAAAGAAGAGCGATATGAAAAAATAATTCAAATGATCACGAGATATGTTTCCGAGATAAGTATGGCATTGCACTAAGAGTTCACCCAAGGTATTTTTATTCTCCAAATTGGTATACAACCTGCACTTATACCTAAATAAGCGTTTAATAGGTATTGCTTAACCATTTTTAACTTTTACTAAGTGATCACACTTTTATTTTTCTAGAATAGACACAAAACCATGTTGCTGAAATTTTAGTCAACTTCACACCATCGTATCTCATAACCTATAAAAGATACAAGGATGGGGCTTTCACCCCTGGAAATATACGCAAGTGTAGTTTCCAAAACATTAGGCCATTCAATCAAATCATTTACCAATCAACGGGAAATGAGTTGTAACTATAACTCCAACTAGAAAGTTCGATAAAATTCTCACGCTTACGGTTTTGGTCATAAATACTATTCTATGATAGGTATCAAGTTGAAACCAATTGGAGGTGAAAGCTTATAATGTCTAGTGTTGAACCATGCTTTAAAACCTAATCATAATGTATAAAAATCTGGAGCAAAAACATGTTTTCCAACAGCAGCTCCAGAATTGACATGTTCCCATAAAACGGCCATATCTCACTCATTCAGAGGAGATATCACCCTATCCAATTCGACACATGTACCTTAAACTTATTTCCATAATCCCATCAAATAATATAGATCTTATTAGGCCAAAAGGTTTTTGCAATTAACCCATATATGTTGCTGGTCTGTAGCATTCCCAACTTTTCCTACGAAACACTAATTTTAATGTATTTCCCAAACCGTGATAGCTATTAAAGTGATTCCACTTGGAGATGTTATCTTAAGTTGTCTACTACAGGTCTCAACTTTTATTATAACACTTTGTGTAAAAACCTGGAGTTAAACTCCTTTTTACAACAGTAGTTCAGAAATAATCAATTTTAGCAAAACGGCCATAACTCATTCATTCGGAGGAGTTGATAAACCCTCCAATTCGCCACATGAAGCTAAGACATATATCTATCTAAAAATGTAATTTCCCAGCAGGCCATAAGCCAAAAATACTGCACACCAATTCGTTTTATCTACTGGTCTAAAACAGTCCCTATAATCAACCTCAAAATCCATCCAAACATCAATTCTAACACTATCCAATACCATGCAATGCCATCTTAACCTCTTATAACATATCTCATACACAAAAAATCATCAAAATCAGAAGACCCATAATTAATTAAATAACAAAAACCATTTGCATGTGACAAAAATCAAAGAGGATGATGGGATATGCTTACTAGGAGTGAAAATCAATGAAACCTTCTAGGGTTTGGATAGAAACGACTTAAGAGGTACCACCACAAGCTTGGACCTTCTCTTATACTTTTCAAATAGAGCTTGAGGGCTGTGGAGATGGCTCTAAAATGATCTTGAGTAAGACTTCAAGAGAACTTCAATAAAACACTAAGAAACTTCAATAAAACCTCCTAATCTTAGATTCAAATCACCATCTTTTGTGAGCACCTTCAAGAGGATGTTGTGGTGAATATTTTGATGATGAAAAATCACAGAGATAAAGGTGTTATGGTGGTGATTCGTGGCAGCAAGGACAAGGGAGGAGAGGAGATGGATGATTTTTTGCTAGATTTGCATGTAAGAGAGAGAGAGAATTATGTATTTTCTTGAAAATGAAAACAAAATAAAGTGTTGGGGTGGGTCTTAATGAGGGAGGACGGCCATGGGGTTGGTATGGGAAGATTATATTCATTTTATTTTCAAAAATCTTTTATATAATGTATATATAAGTGTTGGAGTGAATTATATAAGGTAATAAGTAGTATTTAGGGGTTTTAAGTGGTAAATTAGAAAGGTGAAGAATGATGAATGACCAAGGCTTGAAAAACAAAGATAACAATCAAATTTTATGAACATTAGATCAATATTTGGAGTATTAGTGTGTTCGTGGAGTATAAATCAAGCGTGCGGTCTTAAAAACGCGAATTACGCAGAACTGGGCCACCTGAAAATGTGAATTTTCGAAAAGTGTTATAAAAATATTTTGATATTGTTATGAAGTGTTAAAATGGCTAATTTTAATATTTCATGAGAGCCTTGGGTTTATCGGAGTGTTTAAACGTCGTTAAAAATGAAACCGTGAGTCGAAAACACGTTTGGTGACACCGGTTCTTGATAAAAGTGACGTAAGCTATAAAAATGACACGACAAGTATAAAACTCTTTTGTAAACATGAAATAGTTCAAAAGTTCATAAAATATGTAAATTATCATAGTCTATGGTTGGTTCACTTTGTCAAAACCTTAAAACTTAAATTTAAATCGGGTAAAACGTAAAGGTGCAAGGTTTACGTAAAAATGGAATAATTGAAAAGTGATTTTTAAAATAGGATTGTAAGAAAACAATGATGCATAAAAAGTGTAGAATGGACGTAGTCTAGTCGCGGTTGAATGAATTGAACGTACACTGATAACTTCCCACGAAGTTAAGTAGTTAAAATAGAATAGTTGAATAATAAACTATTAAAATAAATGACATGAATTTTTAGAAATGTCACACTCAGCCCCATTTTTACGTATCCACAAGAACCAAAAATTCATTTTGAGTCTACCACACCTCGTATCAACCTAAAATTGGTGCCAAAGTCTCTCAAAACCTTCTAAGCACGTTTTTATTGTGTTTAGACCTTCCACAAACATACAAATGAGTCACAACAAGTAACAATGATGATTTTCTTGTTGTTTTGCCCTCGTATACTATACCACAAGGACTATACATGTAAACCTTCCCCACTTCTACTCGTTTTGGACTCAAGAGGCAGCCATGAGACTTCTTGTTGTTTTCATCTCGGCACACACTCCACAAGGACGAAAATCTTCACCAACTCTACTATTTGCATGAGTATCCTCAAATCCACCTTGTTGACCACGTTTTACAAGTCCAAACGCAAACATGAATCCTTTTGGCCTCTTTCTTTTACTCGTTTGCACACAAGGACGATTCATACACCTACTTTCATCATTACCTCACTATTTTAAGTTCCTATTCCTCGTACTCTACTGCTTGTGTCACACCCCCAATTTACCTGACTTGCAGCGGAATGGAATACCTGGGGGTGTCTGTCATAGCACCACAGTTACAGTTACATTGAACGACCTAAAGTGTCGTTTGGAAAATACTGCATTTGATCATTGAAATAATTCAGAGTTTACAATATGAGGTCCCCAAAATGTGTTGCATGTTTATGAAAAACAAGTCGTACTAGATCAAATGTTTACATAAGTGCATGAAATAATGATGAGACGCGTCGACTCCGCGACTCCATGAAGGTCCAAATGCATGTCTCATGAGCTACCTTAATAACCTGAAATACATTGCTAAAACGTCAACACGAATGTTGGTGAATTCCATAGGTTTGTAAAATGTAATGATGTACGGCCACCACAAGTAAAAATGCAAGATAAAAATCTCGTGAAAATTGTACAATAGCCTTAAGCTCATGACACCGAAGCTATGACTGATGAAACTGTAAGCCCCTCCCGAATGTTCTGCCGAAACATTCAAATGTAAAAGACATGACATGCATCCGCTTACTGTTGGTATCCACTACCACGGATGGAGGCGTCACCCTCGATAGATCTATCCACTCACTCTCGCTTAGTACTTGAAATTAACGGTTCATGATGTTACAGGGGACTTTTTCACATGGCAAGGTAACTTAAGCTATGTACATGTTTGAATACTTGGGCTCGTACTGAAATGATTGGTGCAATGTATTCCCCCCGTGGGATTTGAAAACAATCAAAAATGTTGAATTGAAAACGGGGCTATGAAAACTCACCTCAACTGATGATACTGCGATGAAATGAAATGAACCCCAATGAACAATTTGCTGCCGCAACCCAATATGATGGTACCATGAACATGTAATGAACTGAAAGACAAGGCGCGCACACTAGCCGCAACCTAATGTAAATGATGAACGATCTACTTTAGATCATGAAATGATGTTATGAATGTCCATGCACATGTTTCCTATACCACTCTACTCTTTGAAAAACACTTGTTGTTATCAAAAGTATATAATCCAAGAATTTGGAAAAATATTGCTATTAGAAAATATAAATGGCTAGTTATAATATATATACTTATATATATATAACGTAAGTTTCCATGTAAGCGTTGAAATACTCGGGTTGTAATCCTTGAATTGATGAAAACATACTCATAATAACTAATACTACGTTAGTTATAAAGCTCGGTACTTGATATTATGTTTAGCTTAAAAATGCACTTCGTAGTTTTTGCGCCAAATTATATTAAAAGCTGTCAATTATAAAAGAGTTTTAGCCGATATTCAAACGAGTATATCTTTGTCGTTACTTGTCCGTTTTACTTGTTCTTTATATCCACGGTTACGTCTTAGTATGTAGTAATATATTTTGGAAAGCTCGGCTCCTCCGGGTTACGTCTAAAGTCTCTTTTTGTACCATGAAAAACGTCCAACAGCAACTATTTTCAGAAAAATACTTTTCGTCAACAATCTTGCAAAAATCATAACTTCTTCGTTATTAACTCTTTTCAATCCGTTCTTTCGCCTACGGATTCGTTTTTGAAAGTATTTTCTAAAAATTTTGCCAAAGTTTCCTTGGTGTTTACTGATTTTCCAGATTTTTACAAAACGGGACAGCATGTCTAAAATAAGTTCCAAATCAAGTTTCCAAGGTTAAAAACCAATTTCTACCATCACCAAACCTCTTGTAATCACCACATGACTAATCTAATCTTACCATACACCTTCTTAGGGTGCCATGAACTCCTAACCAAGTTATTAGAGCTAGGGGATTCATAACCAAAAAGTTAGGGTTTGTATGTTTGTTTTTAGCCAAAATAAAGTGTGGTATAGCTACTTGTACATGGTTTTTAGCATGATACTTATGTAATACATGTAAAAATAGGATGATCCATGAAAAAATAAAGATGAAAACTTACTTGACAAAATGAGATGATTATTGGATGATTATGCTTGATGTTCTTGTGTTTTTGTTGCTTGATTCTTGATTAGACTTGTAAAATGAACAACTTTTGTGTTTTACTTTTTGAAAAACCATGGATGGATCATAGTCCTTTGGTTTGGTCGTGGGTTTTGGAGGAAGAACAAGGAAAAGATGAGCTTTTGATTCCTAAAATTTTTATGTTTATGTTTTAAGTGTTTTAGTAAGATATTTATGCAAAGGTTCAAAGTGTAAGATTTCATATATGCATGAGGTCAAAGGGGGGTTCATGGCTGATTTTTCCAAGGGTTCAAAGGAGAAAACTTAGTTTTTGATTTAATTAGGAAAGTTAGTAGATGATTAGTGGTATAAGTATAGGTTTTAGGGGTTAGTTTGTGTTGTTTGTTAAAATCGGGTAACGGGTTTAATAGAGATAAATGTTCACGAAGTTATCCGGGTCTAAATAAAGTCATTATAATGATAAAATATGTTGAAAATATGTTGGGTACAATTACTGAGTGATCGGGTGATTAATGTTTAGTTTTAACGAAAACCGTCGTTATATTCATACGCGTACGTTATTAATAAAATAAATTTCCAAAATACTGGGTAACTGAATGTTATAACTTTTATGATGTTAAAATGGATATAAAAATATGTCGGGACCATTGTGGGAATATTTAGATATATTCGTCGTGTATAAACCGTGTGTTAACGTTTATTTAGAAATCATAATACGTAAAACGTTAAATATACTGAATATAGTAATTTGAAAATCCTAAGAGTGGTATAACATGTAATTGACCTACTGATGATATGCAGACTATCTCCAGTCCGTATGAAATGTCATTACTGATAATGCATGAATTCGCACCTGAACCAATACGGTTACGCGAATTTGAATACCCGTAAACTAAATTTACGATGAAATGTGTAATGCACATGAATGATGAAATCTTTTCCCGCAATGAATAGTGTTCCGTGAATAGTAAATTTCCCAAAAGTTTCTCAGAATATCAAATTGACCTCGAAAACGATGAATAGTAAACTGATGAATAGTGTTTTGATGAATAGTGTTTGATGAATAGTGTTTTTCCGAAGTTCGGGAAATGACCTGAAATGACCTGAAATGGTGAGTTGTGACATTCTTCCCCCCTAAAAGGAACTTCGTCCCGAAGTTCAGTTTATGTTGGTCTCTGAAAATGTATTGGTGAAAAGGTGATGATATTCGAGAATTCCAGCGAACTCTAACGATAGGAATTCAACTCTGATTCAACTGTTTGACCACACGGTCCATGATTTCTGTTGGTTCTCTTACAAGGTCTGAGATTGTCATTTGGGATGGATCCCTTCCAATGGAATCATGAGTGACTCATCTGAAAGTCATTTCTGGGGATTTGAAAATGTGAAATATGTTCGTGTAATCCTGTTGTTCTCTGACAATGTTCAAGTCTGACGGCCACTAGGCCTACCCTGTCTGAAATATAAATGGTCCAGTGTATATTGGTGTAACTTTCCAAGTTTTCTGAATGATAACATGCCTTTCCTAGGCAGAACTTTCTGCATAACTCTGCAGAACTTGAAGTTTTAATGGTTTATGACTTATTGAACTTGTAACTGATTCTTGACTTGTAGAAAATTTCTGGTTATCTCATGAATGCCTACTGAACTAGTGAGTTGAGCTTTTTCCAAGTTTGGCCCATCAATAGATGGTCTGCGCTTCTTAATGTTTTAAATGTGACACTAGTAATATATACTGCTGAATTCTGCCAGAACTCAAGTTTGTATGCTAGTTGGTCGATTCTAAAATGAATCTTAAATAGTCCAATATGCTAAAGGTTCAACCTTTCTTGTTCCAATTTACATCATGCCAATCCAAGGCATTGCTTTTAACTTAGTTTGTTCTCCCACTTGAATCTGGATGGTTTGTAATTCAGGATACCCAATCCAAATGATGTGTGTTATGTACCAACCTCACTTCTGCCAGTTTCCCGTTGTTGGTGTGATAACTATTGTTGTAGATGAATTTGATTTATGTTAAGTGCTTAGTCCAACCATTTATAGGGTCAATTACTCATGCTCTGAGCATACCTTCCTATGTTTGAATTGTTCTCTTGCTTTGACCATCGGTCTGAGGGTGATAGGTGATGTTCACATCTAAATGGGTTTCTGAAGGAAATCCTAAAATGATTACCTGAAGTCCAAGGTGAATCGGTTTCCTTAACAGGAATAACTGAAATGGGTACAATAAACCTTTGTGACTAATTTCCTAACGTTCGGTCCTTCGAACTTGGCGTTATATGAAGGGATAGAATATAGGTAACAATTTGATTCCTTGTGTTTTGTTCCAACGGATGATAAGACATAAGTCCTTCTTTGTCTATTGGGTTTGGTCTCCACTACTGAAGTTCGTGATTAATTTGTGATGTCCTTCCTAATTCCTTCATCACATATTCCAAATATTCTTTATTGTCAAGTCACAAATCCTAAATGCATAAGCGATGTTGTAGGGAAGTTGGTTCTGGAAATTTGTCTCGCGATTGTGAGTTTTGGTTGAAATCTTTTTCTGAATAAACGAACTTAGAAAAATGGAGCAAATGATTTACTAAGTAATATTTTTCCTGATGATTCAAAATTTCAGTAGTTATGAAGTAGAAAAATGTTTTCAAACATGTTGTGATTAAGACTGCTTACCAAAGTTTGATGTTTATGTATATTTCTCATTGTACCATAGTGTTGCTAAAGATTGACCAAAAAGGATCGTACTGGTTCAAAATAGGAATTTCAGAAATCATTTTTCCACAAGGTATGTGATTTATGTAAACGCATCAACTTTATTTAAAAGTGAAAACACTGAAAAGGATAAAATGATAGAATAGGAAATGTTCGCTTAAATGCATAGATGTCTAACACTTAGTTCCTGAGGTTGGATAATGTCTATTGATGGTTATCTGGCATAACTACAAGCATAGGTATTTAGACTAACTTAAGTCCTGAAATAGTTTATCATTGTAATAGACAAGACGAAGGTATCACTTGATGTTGTGTCGATGAATGTCTATTCTGTTTTCCCATGTAGATGAGGAGATATGTTCTGGCTTGATCCCTTACTTGGTATGAAAGTGAGGTTATCTGAAATTTCTAGACATAATGCCTTAGAGGAATCTACATCGATATTCTTGATTCAAACAATTGTACTTTGTGAAAACTTACTGCAGGAAAGTTTATGTATGGATGAGGTCATGTTTAAATGAAATGCTCTACAGTCTCAATTAGAAGCTTGGTTTATTTCTATTGTGTTGTCCTGCGGACATCTATATTGAGTTCAATCCTGTAGCTCAGCCTAGCTTAGTACCCTTAAATGATAGAATTTGACAACTAAGTCAGGGATGGTGATTCGGATGGTCTCGCGGTATCTTAGGATTGTTGTTGAGTTATGAATTCTCTCACTATATACTTCTAGTCCTGGTTAGTAGCTCTGTAATCCTTTCGTTGCTTCTATTGTATAAAGGAATCCTGCATGTAATTGATATGGAAAGTCTCTTCTAGGAAAGTCAATGGGAAAATCCAACTTAATGGCTAAGTGAGTGACAGGTAGGGTAAGTATCCAGAGATAGTTCGGCAAAAGGGATGTTTATGAAAGAGTTCCTTTGTTTACAAAGCTTTTAGATGAAGATTGTTATCAACAATCCTTTGAAAAGTAATTATTTCCTTCATGGCATAATCCTTCCTGAATTTTACATAGGTGATCAGGCTATGTATAATTGAGGACTAATGATGCGATGTTAGATTTTTGTCAAAATATCATAACTTTCCTCAAAAGTTTTAGATGGTGTTCAACGCATTGTTATAAAAATGGTGTCCTGATGTTTTCTTTCAAGTAACATGAAAATTGCTTCGCGTAATAATAGTAAATACTTGGTGTAATGACAGAAAAATCAATTTATAAGATGGAAATAAAATAGCTTACTTCAGAAATTTTTCTGTAAAGCAGTTTCCCCATATGATAGTAAAATAGCTTGAATGGTGTATTGGATACATGGGTGAATCTTGTCGAATGGTAATAGTCTACTAATTCGTCAAATACGAAATCAACCTAATACCTGATGAGACAATGCTAAAATGTTGCGAAACGATTGAAGTCTGAGCAAATGGGAATGGAAAAGGAAATGACAATGATGGTACTAGTGAATGGAATACTACCCTCTTTCGCGCTTCCTCGCGACATCCAAAAGGTAAAACTAAAGTACACACTGTGGGAAGGCCAATAGTATAATAAGTAACTGATGGTGGTGATAGTACCTGAGTAGTAAGTGCCCTACTAGTGATGGAAAGAAAACACACTATCTTCCTTGCAATTAGCATCCTAATAAGTCCATTAAGATTAATTCTGAATACACTACCAAAAGGCATTCTATGTACGGGCTGAATGACAGGAAAACCCTGTTCCTATGGCAAATCAATAGTACTAATGGTGGTGTAAGTGCAACTGATGGTATAATGGTAGTGTAAAATGACAAGGCATCTTCAATGTCGGAATCCGATAAAAAGTTGTCAGGGTGAGTATCTGAAGACATGTCACTTGTGAACCAGGTCAATAAAATGATATACATATACGGATATGAGTATAAATAACTCGCACAGGGTATGTATGAAACAACATGTATCATGGTTATGCACTTATGATGAAATGATGAGATGCTATGCTGATGTGGTTATAGTCTAGGGTCCAAGATACATCCTAGTTCGCTATAACCTTAGCTCTGATACCAATCTGTCACACCCCCAATTTACCTGACTTGCAGCGGAATGGAATACCTGGGGGTGTCTGTCATAGCACCACAGTTACAGTTACATTGAACGACCTAAAGTGTCGTTTGGAAAATACTGCATTTGATCATTGAAATAATTCAGAGTTTACAATATGAGGTCCCCAAAATGTGTTGCATGTTTATGAAAAACAAGTCGTACTAGATCAAATGTTTACATAAGTGCATGAAATAATGATGAGACGCGTCGACTCCGCGACTCCATGAAGGTCCAAATGCATGTCTCATGAGCTACCTTAATAACCTGAAATACATTGCTAAAACGTCAACACGAATGTTGGTGAATTCCATAGGTTTGTAAAATGTAATGATGTACGGCCACCACAAGTAAAAATGCAAGATAAAAATCTCGTGAAAATTGTACAATAGCCTTAAGCTCATGACACCGAAGCTATGACTGATGAAACTGTAAGCCCCTCCCGAATGTTCTGCCGAAACATTCAAATGTAAAAGACATGACATGCATCCGCTTACTGTTGGTATCCACTACCACGGATGGAGGCGTCACCCTCGATAGATCTATCCACTCACTCTCGCTTAGTACTTGAAATTAACGGTTCATGATGTTACAGGGGACTTTTTCACATGGCAAGGTAACTTAAGCTATGTACATGTTTGAATACTTGGGCTCGTACTGAAATGATTGGTGCAATGTATTCCCCCCGTGGGATTTGAAAACAATCAAAAATGTTGAATTGAAAACGGGGCTATGAAAACTCACCTCAACTGATGATACTGCGATGAAATGAAATGAACCCCAATGAACAATTTGCTGCCGCAACCCAATATGATGGTACCATGAACATGTAATGAACTGAAAGACAAGGCGCGCACACTAGCCGCAACCTAATGTAAATGATGAACGATCTACTTTAGATCATGAAATGATGTTATGAATGTCCATGCACATGTTTCCTATACCACTCTACTCTTTGAAAAACACTTGTTGTTATCAAAAGTATATAATCCAAGAATTTGGAAAAATATTGCTATTAGAAAATATAAATGGCTAGTTATAATATATATACTTATATATATATAACGTAAGTTTCCATGTAAGCGTTGAAATACTCGGGTTGTAATCCTTGAATTGATGAAAACATACTCATAATAACTAATACTACGTTAGTTATAAAGCTCGGTACTTGATATTATGTTTAGCTTAAAAATGCACTTCGTAGTTTTTGCGCCAAATTATATTAAAAGCTGTCAATTATAAAAGAGTTTTAGCCGATATTCAAACGAGTATATCTTTGTCGTTACTTGTCCGTTTTACTTGTTCTTTATATCCACGGTTACGTCTTAGTATGTAGTAATATATTTTGGAAAGCTCGGCTCCTCCGGGTTACGTCTAAAGTCTCTTTTTGTACCATGAAAAACGTCCAACAGCAACTATTTTCAGAAAAATACTTTTCGTCAACAATCTTGCAAAAATCATAACTTCTTCGTTATTAACTCTTTTCAATCCGTTCTTTCGCCTACGGATTCGTTTTTGAAAGTATTTTCTAAAAATTTTGCCAAAGTTTCCTTGGTGTTTACTGATTTTCCAGATTTTTACAAAACGGGACAGCATGTCTAAAATAAGTTCCAAATCAAGTTTCCAAGGTTAAAAACCAATTTCTACCATCACCAAACCTCTTGTAATCACCACATGACTAATCTAATCTTACCATACACCTTCTTAGGGTGCCATGAACTCCTAACCAAGTTATTAGAGCTAGGGGATTCATAACCAAAAAGTTAGGGTTTGTATGTTTGTTTTTAGCCAAAATAAAGTGTGGTATAGCTACTTGTACATGGTTTTTAGCATGATACTTATGTAATACATGTAAAAATAGGATGATCCATGAAAAAATAAAGATGAAAACTTACTTGACAAAATGAGATGATTATTGGATGATTATGCTTGATGTTCTTGTGTTTTTGTTGCTTGATTCTTGATTAGACTTGTAAAATGAACAACTTTTGTGTTTTACTTTTTGAAAAACCATGGATGGATCATAGTCCTTTGGTTTGGTCGTGGGTTTTGGAGGAAGAACAAGGAAAAGATGAGCTTTTGATTCCTAAAATTTTTATGTTTATGTTTTAAGTGTTTTAGTAAGATATTTATGCAAAGGTTCAAAGTGTAAGATTTCATATATGCATGAGGTCAAAGGGGGGTTCATGGCTGATTTTTCCAAGGGTTCAAAGGAGAAAACTTAGTTTTTGATTTAATTAGGAAAGTTAGTAGATGATTAGTGGTATAAGTATAGGTTTTAGGGGTTAGTTTGTGTTGTTTGTTAAAATCGGGTAACGGGTTTAATAGAGATAAATGTTCACGAAGTTATCCGGGTCTAAATAAAGTCATTATAATGATAAAATATGTTGAAAATATGTTGGGTACAATTACTGAGTGATCGGGTGATTAATGTTTAGTTTTAACGAAAACCGTCGTTATATTCATACGCGTACGTTATTAATAAAATAAATTTCCAAAATACTGGGTAACTGAATGTTATAACTTTTATGATGTTAAAATGGATATAAAAATATGTCGGGACCATTGTGGGAATATTTAGATATATTCGTCGTGTATAAACCGTGTGTTAACGTTTATTTAGAAATCATAATACGTAAAACGTTAAATATACTGAATATAGTAATTTGAAAATCCTAAGAGTGGTATAACATGTAATTGACCTACTGATGATATGCAGACTATCTCCAGTCCGTATGAAATGTCATTACTGATAATGCATGAATTCGCACCTGAACCAATACGGTTACGCGAATTTGAATACCCGTAAACTAAATTTACGATGAAATGTGTAATGCACATGAATGATGAAATCTTTTCCCGCAATGAATAGTGTTCCATGAATAGTAAATTTCCCAAAAGTTTCTCAGAATATCAAATTGACCTCGAAAACGATGAATAGTAAACTGATGAATAGTGTTTTGATGAATAGTGTTTGATGAATAGTGTTTTTCCGAAGTTCGGGAAATGACCTGAAATGACCTGAAATGGTGAGTTGTGACAGCTTGTGTTGATATAAATAACGCTTAAAAAGGTTATTAATATTTCTCAATAACTCTACGTTTTGATAATCACAAAATGTAAACTAAATTAAGTCAAGATTATGACGTAAACAAGCATTTAGTAACAAATATTTACATCTACAACTAATATCACTAAAGGTATGCATAAACTAAGCACCTTATGCATTACATGATCAAAAGAAGCCTTTTCTTAATAGAAAACATTTTATAAAATGACATTAACATTTTATATATATTATTAAATCATTTTTGGTATTGTTTTATTAAACTACAAAGATATAATTTCAAATTTTCAACCAAAAATGGCAAATCTAATCCAGAAAAAGTTCCGTCACAAAAGGACAAAGCTGGGCAACGTTTAGGAGGGCGGCCCCCTTAATTATATAAGGCGCCCCCTTAATAATTAAGGGGACCGGCACACTCCTAATTCCCCCCAGCTGTCCCTTTAAATACTGGTTCATTACACTATTTTTTCTTACCTTTTTGCACTCAAAACTTTATGATCTAATATCCATTTCTATCCCAAAATCCTTTGATCATATAATTCATAAGTCTTTGTTTCCAAGTGATCCAAAGCTTCATCCACTCAAGTGCAAAAAGAAGAACACTTCTCAACATCCATAAAATTGTAGTAGTGTTGTGATTAGTTAGTATCATCTTGTAGTAGTGCTAGATATTTGTAAAGTGTTGTGAGAATTAGTTGATTGTAGATACTAACTGTGTTGTAAATTAGTGTAGTAGTTGTGATTTAGTTGTGCATAGAAGAAAGTGTGAAGTAGACAGGAAGAAGAGGTTGTGAAGTCATCTTGAAGAAGTTGTGAAGGTGTGAAGTTGTGAAGAAGTTGTGAGATTGGTTCTAGCTACGATTAGAACTTGACATTTAGCTTAGTTTCGTTAATAGGTGTAAGCCAAGGTGTGTAAGGTTTCTCCTCCATAAGTAGTTTGTTGACATAGTGAAGAAAACTCTTGAGTGTGGTACTCGGGTAGTGGAGTAGGGCAAGGAAGGTGTCCTTGTAGCCGAACCACTATAAATTCGCGTGTTGTGGTTTGATCCTTGTAACTCTATATTTACTTCATTTCATTTCAATACTTACATTATTAGATTAGGCTTGCTTGTATTTGTTGACACTTGAATTCACGTAAGATCGAATCATAGTTTTTAGAAGCTAGAAAAGATTTTGAAAATAAATTTAAAAAGACGTAAAACTATTCAACCCCCCTTCTAGTTTTCCACAATTGGTATCAGGAGCCACGTCTAGCAAGATCTTTAAAATATATTGTATTTTAAAACTTGTAACGATCTATTGAATCTGAAAAATATTTAGAAGGGAAATCTATGCAAAGACCACCACTATTTGAAAGTGATGGATTTTTATTTTGGAAAAATCGATTCGAAACTTATGTGAAATCAAAAGATCTAGATCTTTGGCATGTTATTACCAATGGTGATTTTTTACCTATTCAAAATAACCCCGAAACAAAGAAAGATGAAATCGTACCTTTTGAAAAACAAAATGATGATTTAAAAAGAAAACTTGCTTAAAATGATGAAGCAAAAATGGTTATTTACAATGCGCTACCACGTAAAGAGTACGAAAGGGTCTTTATGTGTGAAACCGCAAAAGAAATTTGGAACTCTTTACTAATAACTCGCCAAGGTAATAGTCAAGTTAAAGATAATAAAATAGATCTACTTGTTCAACAATATGAGCAATTCACGATTCCGGAAGAGGAATCAATTGATAATGCCTTTGCTAGATTTAACACTATCATCACAAGTTTAAAAGCACTTGATGAGAATTTTTCTAGTAAGAATTTTGTTAGGAAGTTTCTTAGGGCTCTTCACCCAAAATGGCGAGCTAAAGTGACGGCTATTGAAGAATCAAAGAATTTATCATCACAAGTTTAAGTGACGGCTATTGAAGAATCAAAGAAGGACTCCGAAATGGTCAAAGGAAAACGAGAGCAAAGCAAGTCAATCGCCTTGAAGGCTAGAAAGGAGTCTAGTAACGAAGATAGCTCATCTTCCGAAAGTGATGACGAACAATACGCCATGGCCGTAAGAGATTTAAAGAAATTCTTCAAAAGGCGAGGAAGATTCGTTAGACAACCACACGATGAAAGGAGAGCATCTCAAAAGAATAAAGATTACAAGAATAGCAAGAATGAAAGAAAGTGTTTCAAATGTGGTGATCCAAATCATCTCATTGGAAAATGTCCAATAATGTCAAGAGATCAGAATCAAAGAGCATTTGTTGGAGGAGCTTAGAGTGATAGTGATGAGGAGGAGAAAGAAACGACAAAAGAAGAAAAGTATCTTATGGCAAAAACATCAAGCGAGGTACGTTCCGAAACCGAATATTTTAGTGATGAGAATTTATCATTAGACGAAACTAATTTAGATAATGAGTATAATAGACTATGCAAATTAGGACAACAAGTAATAACTAAAAACAAATCATTAAAACATATAAACAACCAATTAGAAAATGAAATACTAGAACTTATGTCAATGGGACCAAATAGCTAGATCAACTTTCCTTACTACTATCTTGGAGTTCTATCACCATAGACTTTTGCCAAGTCTATTTTTCATCTTGAAGATTTAGAAGATTTTTTTTGAAGACCGCCAGGTACGCCATTCTTTCTCTACTCATTGCCATGCGTAGATAATATTTTCTTTGCTACTTTGCTTGCGTAGATATTATTTACTTCCTTATTTCTCTTGTAAATACATATATATTTATACATAAACTTATCCCT